>LGRX02029876.1:0-28779 GCA_001247695.2 Cymbomonas tetramitiformis
CTCTCTACACACACTTTGCGCCCTGCCCCTCCGAGGCCAATACTCTCTACACATACTTTGCGCATTGCCCCTCGAAGGGCATTCTCTCTACACACACACTTTGTTCACTGTTCCTCCGAGGCCATTCTCTCTACACACACTTTGCGCACTGCTTCTCTGGGGTCATTCTCTCTACACACACTTTGCGCACTGCCCCTCCGAGGCCAATACTCTCTACACACAATTTGCGCATTTTAATTATGTATATACACACACTTGCTTTCCCCACCGCCATCGATTACTTCGATCGATACACCGAATCACGCCACGTGTCATCGCCGTATGGCTTTCCCCAGTCATCAAATCATGATCAATACTTCGACAATCCAAGGCAGCGACCCGCGCGATTTTTTGCATTCACGATGATGACACGATCTGCTCGCCGTCGCATCGTTACGACTGTAACGCATTTCCGCTCCGTTGCGCCACGCGTGGCATGTTCGTTTCTTCGACGGTTCTTCGACCACTCTGAAGCGATTCTTCGACCCTGTGATATATATATATATATACATTGTATATACGATACCATGTATATAGTTCATGTTCATTTCAAACTTACTCGAGAATGTAAATGCTGAGCAAAAGTCAACTTATAGTCATTGGGATATAGTTTCCCATCCGAGTTTACACTTTATTAGTGATGGTGGATTTAACGTTGTACAGATTTCAACGTTACTTGTGGATGCAGTGATTTTATCAAAAGCAATCCATCATAATCACCAGATCGGAAAAATGGATATGTGTATAATCCTTCCTATCCACCTTCTTCCCCCCTCGAGGAAGTGTGAACACATAGGCAGTCAGTTGCCTATATACTTCATAGCTTATAGCTTACAGGTTATAGCATGCAGTCCTTATAGGAAGCAGCTGTTACAGTTTTAGGGTTGTTGCCCAACAGTTCTTGGGTTGTTGCCCGATATATAATCATGTCTGTGTCGAAAACAGCATGATATGTTAATGCCAAACACGAAGTTTATCGAAATTATAGTGGCATTTTAGGGCATGTAAGGTTACAGTGGCCCATATACCCAATAATATGATTAGGGTGTTACATGATATCAGTAACCCTAAAATAGGAAAAAATTAGCAGTATAAATATTTTGCAAATAGTTTTAAGCAAAACTGCTTTTAATACCAAACTGAATGTTACAGGGTGTTCAGAAGGTATGTTACACCCCCTGACACACACATTCAATTTTTAGGGTGTTACAGGGTGTTACACGTGTTATGTCATTCAGGGATTGTTATTCGATAGCTAAATATTCATTATAGCAAAAAAAATCAATCTCAAATTTTCAAAAGATTACACGTAGAACATTTTGACCGATTTAGTGTTACAGCCAATATGTACACCCCCACATATTCCACACCTATTACCTAGGGTGTTACACGAGATATGACATGTGTCATTATGATTCTCTCATACCTTAATAGGTATAAAATCATATTATCAAATAAAATAAGGTCCAATTTTCAAATTTCAAATTTATCGCCAAAGGATTTTACCAATTTTGGCCATTTTTCAACATAAGAGGTGAATCTGGGGTCTCGATCTGAGATGATGTTCCTCGGAAGACCATGGAGCTTAAAGATATGCTGCATATATATAGAAGCAGTATGCTGAGCTGTCCAGGTCATGCTGAAGGGAATGAGATGACAGCGATGAGAGAATTGGCACATTACCACAAATATACTGTCGTGCCCATTAGTGGTGATAGGCAGGTCAGTAATCCAGTCAAGAGATACATCTAGCCATTTTGTCTTAGGCACAAAATATCGTATATGTGCCTGACCATAAGGCTTGTGTCGTCTCGTTTTCTGGCGTTGACAAACGGGGCACTCCCGAATGTACTGGATGGCTGCCGTTGTCATTCCTGGCCAATAATATCGGCTACGCAGAAGATGAAGCATGCGATTTTTGCCTACATGACCAGAAATAGTGGCTGAGTGGCACTCATGAAGGAGAATGTGGCGAAGCTGTGTGATCTCACCGTCATCTGTGGGGACTTGGCTGTAGGTGGAATGTACAGATGTCTGCCATATATGGTCTTGCGATAGATCAACCCCTGAATGAGCTCGAAGCTGAAGCTGCTGACTGACTGTGATGAAGTCGATGATGTCAGCTTAGCCAAAATAGTCTGTGCAAATGTATCACGATCATATTCGGATATAATGATGTCGTGTAGCTGATGAGCTGATGAAGAAGATATAAGAGCAATGAATGTAGGATCTGCAGATGGCATGACTTATATATATGCCAAACACGAAGTGTATCCAATATTTAGGTGGCATTTAAGGGTATGTTACGTTACAGTGACCCATATTCCCCACAGTGATGTTAGGGTGTTACTTGGTATCAGTAACCCTAAAATAGGTTAACTTAAAGCAGTATAAACATTTTGCAAACATATTTAAGCAAAACTGCATTTAATTTTTCACTGTATGTTATGTGGTTTGCAGGAGGTATGTTACACCCCTGACACACACATTTAATTTTAGGGTGTTACAGGGTGTTACAAGTGCTGCATAAATCAGGGAATATTTGTTGATAGCTGAATAATCAGATCAGCAAAAAAAATCAACCCGATTTTTTCATTTTGAAATCATGCGTGGAGCATTTTTACGCATTTTGTTACAGCCAATATGTACACCCCTATATATTACACACCTAATATCTAGGGTGTTACACGAGATATGACCATGGTCATTATGATTTTCTGATACCTTAATAGGTATAAAATCATAATATCAAATAAAATAGGGTCGAAATTTCAATTTTGAAATTTATCGCCAACGATTTTCACCTATTTTGCCCATTTTTCGGCCATTTATTGTATTACCATAGTAATATATCTCAGTGTGTGTGTAACTTCACTTTTGCACATGATAATTTTCATGGCATAATAGCGAATATCTCTGTATGTCAACATCTGTGGTTGATCATAATTATGGGTTTTACTGATTTGAAACCCATGGAAGTTAATGCACTTCCTGATGATATATTAGGTGTACCAACTGTAAGTGGATTAACCACTTTAGTGATAACTTATCAACCTATGATATGTTTGGGCATATGACTGTGCACTAAGAGTATATCAAAATGATATCTCTAAATTCCAAACATATCAGGACACAGCTTGATAATAATCTAAGCAGTTTAGCACAACACATATATGTGTGTGTGTGTGTCCACAACAACCTATGTCAGCTCAATATATATATGTACTGATCTGATTAGGTACATGCTTTTGTGCTGATCAATACTGAGTCAATTGCCATAATGCAGTATAGTGGTTGTTGTTGCTCCAGCGATATGTGAGAGTGGATGGACTGTGCTCAACAGTTACCAGCTGTTATAATGAGCACAGTATTCTGCCTTCGGGTCTGGAGATATCTCCATCCAGCCCTACAGCATGTTGTTTTATCCTGCTCCCATATCTATCGCCATCTCCGACATTCCACACGCACATGTGTTTGTGGAATGGTATCTATATTATCATGCACATAATGGGCATTATAGTTGATCAATTCACTCTGAGTCAGTGAATGTCATCATATACAGTAATGTCAGTGTGTGTGCGATGTGCAGTACTTGTTGATTAGTACTTTGTAAGTGTGTGTGTGTTCACTTTACACACTTACAGGAAGATGACTTGTGGTATTACAATATTCCCAGATAGTTTATCATGCAGGATGATGATCAGCATACCATGTATTGAATGAATCTAGCATGATATATATCAGGTTAGGAGTTATTGTAATCCTGTTATAATCTCATTCACAATAATGAGTTGCTTGTTTATTTTACATGTAGCTCTGGTGTGCATTCCATCCAGTAATCCACCATAGAACGTGCATGTGATCCGAAGAGCATCTCGGCTCCACCGGGACATGACGAGCTAATTAAGGTGTTAAGATTACTTTCAGGCACCTTATGCTAACATGGGTTCTAATATAACTTAGCATGCACTGCAATATGCTTGTGCAATGTTCAATGTATTGCAATATGATGCTAGTGTTCCAGTTGTTAACGTGATCAAACTGGTATATATACTACAGCTGATAGCGTGCTCAAGCTGTATTGGTGATGCATGCACAATTCACAGTGTCGCAGTCACTCAGTATATAATGTATATGATGTGGTGTAATGCTGCATGTACTCATTATATGCTGCATGTTGGTGAATGCTGCAAGTGGAGTATATGTGCATGTGTGTGTGTGTGTGCTGCAATCATTGCAATCTCCGTACACACATATCTTGCACACTATATTGCTGCTAAGTATTCATGATCTGTCATGAAGATGTACACAACATTCATGCAGTTCAAACTCTTGATTGCAAATAAGTATACAAATTCTGACAGTGAATAATTTGAAATATCTCTGCAGTCATCAAGGTATAGTGTGGAATGCTGCAATATGGTCATCATGCGTCCATCCATAAGTATCCCTGCGAGTATACAAATATTTTGCAGAGGATATTGACGCGAGCATGTGATGCACAGATGATCGTTGCAACTATTTTGACATCGTCATCGTAAAACTGCAAGATGATTGTCGTGCGCTGCAAGTGATTTTATGCAATCGCGAGCGCTGTTGATGAAGAGCACATATTGTCGCCATATTCTCAGCACATGATACGAGTGCTGACTTGTGCGCGGATCATAAATCCGCTGATGTTTTCTGTGCTCGCATCTTATACTGCGTAATTTTTACAGATGCGAATAGCTTCTGCGCGTGCAGTAAGCCTTATAATGATAATGGCGGTGGTCTCGGTCAATTATCATTATAAGGCTTATATCATTATAGGACTTACTAAGCCTTATAATGATCATTATCATTATAAGGAAGCCTTATAATGATCATTATCATTATAAGGGCCTATAATGATAATTATCATTATAGGGCCCTATAATGATAATTATCATTATAGGCCCCTATAATGATAATTTATCATTATACTGCGGAACAACCCATAACACCCATGGGTATCAGATTTTGGGTTTTAGTTATCCTATCCCAACAAACAATATATTGTTGTGTTTGTCCATGCAAGAACGATATGTATGCAAAGTTTCCCTATTATTTGCGATGAGCACATAGGCACAAGAAATTGTCACATCGCACCTGGAGGGGCTCTAAAATGGGGATTTGGGTTAGGGTTTCAAAGTATTGATATATTTAACATAAAACTATGATATATATATGTGTCTAAACACAATTCGATGTCGAGGAAAACGATGGTCTAATCCATTTTCCATGATTCGCACGCGTTCGGATGCTATTTTGGCTGAAACCCTATGGGGTGTCGCCGCGAAACATGCATGACCCATCTACACGTCACTTTAATTATGCCCATTGGTATCTTCCCTAGCGGGGTATGATTCCGCTTGTATCCTAACCATTATTTATGCACGTGCTTTCTTTTCACAACGCGGGCTTTGATTCCGCCTCCTAGTATCATTTTAAGTAGCACAGATATTGCTCACTATACATTCTCACTTAAATCTAGCGCTCTCTTCCTCACTACTGTATTCTACCTCGTCCTGGTCCGGGGACCACTTTTGCGCCCGCCCATCATAACCCATGATCCGCACATTCCGCTGGGTGTAGCTTTCCTGAACTACAGAGCTAGGAACAGTCTCCGTTTCGGGAAGCTGGGTCTCATCTTCCCATGCACCAAGCTCAGCAACCTGCTCCTTTGCACAATTTGCCGGCGGAGTCCCATCCTCCCCATCACTAACTGATAGCTCAACATCCTGCTTACCAGCACCACCTGCCACCTCCATCTCATCTTCCCCATCACTAGCGGACAGCTCGGCATCCGGCTCCTCTGCACTAGTTCCCTGCACTTCCATGCCACAAATGTCCCCATACGTGGGGTCCTGCTCACAAGCCACATCGAACTCTTCATCAGAAGGTACTGCAGAAGGTGTGGGTGCATCCCTCACGACTCTTTGGAAATAAGAGTGCATGGACCGTTGTAGCAGTCCAGCAGGAATGAATGCCCGTTGCAAGTCGTAATGCAGACGCCCCAAGGTGTCAACCGCCGCGTCTCCCAACGTGGCGGCATTGTCTTGGGTGAACTTCTCCAGCACTTTCACTGCCTGACGTGCTTGTGCTAGGGTAGCACTAGGCGGAATATCCACGAGAGGATCTTGCTCACGGTTCTCCTCGTCTGAGGATTCACCAGAGACATCGGACTCCACACCTATCCCAAGACGTCACAAGTCACACGCATGAATTGAAAAAAAAACACGACATATACACTCAGAAGGGCGAAGGTATAGTACATTTGTGGGTTCCTTACCAGTGTCCAATGCTTCTGCAACGAGAGCCTCGTCGTTTACCACTTCCTCCACCTCGTCCTCGTCAGGGTCATGAATGAAGGTCGCGACATCTGAATTGTCCAGCTTGAGGTGCCCCAACAAGCGGGCCAATAACTCGACGCATTGAGCAGCTTCAGCGGGCACATCCAAACGCCCCACCTTGAGGCCACGTCGCGACCCAATAGCCTCAGAATCTGCCCGAGCATCTAACTCGTCCAAGACTGGCAAAATGCCTGCCCTCCGCCAACAGTTACGCACGCACTCCTCGGTCACCTCGTCCCAAGCACCCTTACACATTCCCAAAGCTGTGCGTATTTCGGGCTTGAAGTTCTCCAAATTCGCACCCTCTTCCTCTAACTCAGCAACAAGCAAAGTCAAAAAGCGACGCTTATAGTAAGCCTTCAGGGCTGCTATCATGCCTTGGTCTGCTGGTTGCGCGTGGGAGGTGGCGTTGGGGTCAAAGAAGACGACCGAGACATTCCGCCAGACATACCGAGAGCACCCCAAGTCACGAATCCATTTGGGTAGGGGCTTCGCATTGTTGGGGCGAATGTGCGAGCCGGCGTTGTCAAGGAATAATAGTTCTTCCCCAGACCCAACCCAGGTGCCAAACAAATGCAGAAAATGTTTGAACGTATCACCAATTTGCCAAGCCTTTGTGGAATGCGTGTAGGGGATGTCTATGTTTGAAGGGGTCCACTTCTTCCCAAAGCAACGAGGACGTTTCGCTTTGCCGATCGCTAGCAAGGGAAACTTATGTCCAGACGCCGAAGTCGTGACACATAGCGTGAAACGATCCTTCGCCAGCTTGCGACCAGATCGCTTGCGAGTAGCAAGCGAGCGACTTGGAAGTCGCTTCCAGAATAAGCCGGTTTCGTCCATGTTATGCGTATGATCGAGGCCAAAGTGTTTGATTAAAGGTGGACCATACCGACGAATGTTCGCGACGCTCTCCAAGTCAGCGCTGTTGGCCTCTCCATGTTGTGGCTGGAAGCTGATACCCCGAGAGCGCTTAAAGCGATGCAACCAATCCAAAGAGTATTTGAAGTTCTCAGGAAGAGGGTTACCCGCATCGGCCAAAGCGGTTCCAAGCGTTTGCGCCTTCGCAATAATGATGTCGTCGGAATAAGGGGCCCCTTTGGCTTCCATCCTCGCGAACCATGATTCAAGCGACTTGTTGAGGGAGTCCACATTACTCTTCCTTTGCTTGGTCTTGGCCAACTGGTAGGTGGACTTATCCTCGGCTGCCTTCTGAATATGAGCCTTACTTTTAAGCACAGCCTGAATAGTGGGCTGCGCTGGCTCTTTTTCAAGTTCGAACTCTATCTGCGCTCTCACAGCAAGCGCCTTCTGCGTAGGGAGACGTCCATCGGCGTCAGGCACGTTCCATTCGATGATCGTGAGGCGTTGCTTATCGGTCAGCTTTTGTCGCTTCGAACGTTTTGCGAGAACCGTGCCCACCTTCCTGCCCCTGGTCTTGGGTGCGGTCGCCGACATGGTGATGTTGAAAAAGAAATAAGGGAAACAATGGACACGTAAAGATTTTGTGTACAGTAACAGATTTTGTGACAGAGATGCCCGTGCCCGATGAACGTCGGCAGAGAGTCGAATCTTCAACAGTATAAATAGTCTTATACTGATAATTTATCATTATAGTCATGGGGACAGTGACTTTAGCCCCCCCACTGTAAGGGGGTGACAGTCCTGTCCGCCTGTGTCACCCCTCGACCCGCGGTGCCGTCTTGCCTGGCACGGTCCTGCTCAGTTCAGGGAATAAAACACTCCCCGTATCTTATTCAATTATCTTCGCACTGTGAAACCCGAGACACCTGCCTGACAGCTTGCTCTAGGTTTCCGTGGGATATATATATCCACCCGACTCCGTCAATTACATATATATATTTCACTGTCCCCGTCAGGTTATCGGTTCACCACTTAGTGGGTGTTTCGATTTTCACTGCTTTGAGATCCCGCGGAACCAGCGGCCGCTTGCAGCGAATCCAGCTGCTTGCACAGGCTGAGCGCATTGCCAGCTCCTTCACCACCAGCCGCGTGTTTTTTACGGCACCGGCCCTTTTCCTCGAGCGGAACCAGCTCCCGGATTTCGTGCGGCATTCGCACTACCGACCAATCGTCATTCCACGCTACGTTCTTCCAGAGATGAGCGCGGACCGCATCTCCCTCGGCAGCCGCCTTCGTGCTGCAAGGGAATCTCCTGGAGGGCATTCCTCCGCCAGCCCTAATTCATCGGCTAGCCCCGACCGTGGCGGCTCTGGGGGCTCGATTGTGCGCATGTCACAGTTGACCGCCAAGCCGACCCCAGTCTCTCGGGCGACCACCTCTGCCGAATTCCACGCTGACCCTACGGTTTGGGTCTCCACGCCTGTGAAGCCCTCCCAACGTACGGAGTTCGCGGACAAACTCGACTACGCCTTCTCCTACGGCGAGGAGTTGGCCAAGCTCCTTCGGACCCACGGCTTCAAAAGCTCCGTTGGCCTTACTCTTGATGGACCCGACGCTGAGTCGGACTTCGCGGTCTTGCTCGCCAACATGAACCATGTTTTCGGGCCTATCTCCCGTGATGACGTCGCCAAGCTTCTGGATCTGGACAACGAGTACACGGACTACCACATCGTCCTCAACGAGCTCGTGTACGCCGTCCTCCCCACGGTTCTCCGCTCCACTGCCCTCACCCTGTATGAGGAGTCCGTGGAGTTCCATCCCCGCGATGGCCGCTGCGCATTGCAGCGCCTTCGTTTCCATGTGGAGGGCATCGGGGATCCCGACGCGCATCGCTTCTGGGTCCGCCTCAGGGCGACCATTCTCGACGAAACCGTCGACCCCGCACCGCAGCTTGCTGCCTTCCGCACGTTGGCCGACAAGCACAAGAAGGTGAACCCGCAGTACAGCGACTCCGACATGGTGTCTGACCTCTACAGCGTCCTTCGTACCTCTGCGGCCGTCTCCCCCCACGTCGCGCCACTTTACCTGGTGGTGTTGCGCGACCTTGGGGCCAACGTCCCCTTCACCTTCGCCGCCCTCACCTTGCGCATCGCCAAGGTCTTCCGTGACGAATTCGCCTTGGCCCGCCTCTCTGCGCCTTCCCCTCCGACATCTGGTGGTGCTGGGCGCGGGGGTGCTGGCGGCGGTGGTGGCAGGGGCGGTGGCGGCAGTGGTGGCGGTGGCAAGCCCACCGTCGGTTCGATGCATGCCCTCGGCTGGAAGAAGTTGGCGCCCCCCGTCGGTGAGTGGAAACCCGTGCGCAATAGAGAGGTTCCGCAAAAAGGCATCTTTTCATAATTCGGGACCAAATCCCGGTGCCACGTCGGATTTTGTGTCGAGTCACTTCTTGGTAGCGGGTCATTTTTGTCGCACCGATGGTCATTTTTGTCGCTGTCGCAAGAATATTCCTTTGTCACAGGCTGCGACAAAAATGACCAATAGGTCCTTTTTGTCGCAGGCTGCGACAAAAATGATAAAATGGTCATTATTGTCGCAGAAATTTATTTAGAATTGTAAAATTTTAACAAAACAAACCAGTGGGCAAACACACAGCCGACGCAACGGTTATATTCGTTAAATAATAATAACAACCCTACGAAAAACATCCTCGGATGTACACACAGCATGAATAGAGCATGCACACAGCAAGCGAAATGCATGATGCCGATACAAATGTTCTAATATTACAATACTTACGTTGCTTTTACTAAGACTCGAGTTGCGACAATTACAAAACGAAAGCTAGTTGTAAATCTATTACGCCTTTGTAGGCCGCTCGTCTTCGATCTCGGCCGAAAGCTCCGCGTACTACACCGAATACGAGTTCCTGCAGAAGTCGAAATCTGCGGAGTCAGTCACAGAATAAATAATAAATCATCAACGCCGGTGACTAAACCATACTTGCAACTAACAGACAGACGTGAAGAATGAAAATAACAAACGGAAGACAGGATAAAACGACACGATGACGCACGAGATCCTGCAAAAAACAGCACGCTAGTCAGCAGAAATGTTGGGAATCGAACCCAACCCGAAGGCCAAGATGCGCAACGGGCTCCAAGCATTCCCAAAACTAACGAAAGAACTGCTATGACGATTGTCGAATGAGCGTGCTGTCCTGCAACAGCAGCACTGCTGTCGCCGAAACGAAACGCATGCTATCCTGCAAAAAACAGCGCGCTAGTCAGCAGAGGTGTTGGGAATCGAACCCAACCAGGAGGGCAAAACGCCTAACGGGCTCCAAGCACTCCCAATGTTAAAACGAATAAGCATGCGAGTCGCCAACAACGCACGAGATCCTGCAGAAAACAGCACGCTAACCTGCAAAAATGCCGAACCTCACGGGCAGATTGCCCAGAGCTCCAATCAATCCCGGCGTAAAACCGAAAAATAAAATAGCAAACAGTACTGAAGGAAACAACAACGAATACTAGTCAGATAACAACAAAACACAGAAGTATGCAGGGGTTGGTCGGTGTCGGCGCCTGAGAATAATGTGTTGACGGCCGCGGAAAGGATAGTTGTTCAAGATGTGACGATACTATCTCAGGATCGAGTGAGTACAGTATCCCCGGGGGTGTCACAGTGACGTGGCAGATCATCAATATTGTGACCAATTGGCATCCGAATTTTCTGGTGGCCGTGACGCGGACTGTGACGCAGTCGAAAAACAGTCGACTGGAGGGCTGCTGTGACACTGGATCTTCTACATCCTAGATGCTTGCGACGGTCTTGTGACACTTCTTGTGACAGCCCCGCGATTTGATTTCCGATGCAGATTTCCGATCGATCGAGCGGATTTCTGTGAATTTACTGATCGTGCGGTTTGTCGACGGTTCGATCGTTCGGTCGACAAACAGTCGACTGGAGGGCTGCTGTATCTTCGACATCCATGCGACAAACTAGATTCGGTTTCCGATGCGGATTTCATTTTTTTATGATCGAGTGGTCGGTCGACGGTTCGATCGTTCGGTCGACAAACAGTCGAGGGAGGGCTGCTGTATCTTCTACATGCCTGCGACAAAAATTAGATTCGGTTTCCGAGTCAGATTTCATTTTGACCGATCTAGCGGTCGGTCGAAGATCCGATCCGTCGGTCGACAGACAGTTGCGACAACCTGAAGTTTAAAATTTTGGATGACGAAAATTTTTGGGGCACCTTGACACTGTTCGAACGACGATGTCGTATTCATGTCTCCATTTATTTTCTGAAAACCTTCTTTACCCCTTTAAGGGAACGAACAGAATTCACTGTTTTTTTGAGAAGATTCTGTTCGGTGGTCTCGCGACAAAAGAATATTCTGCGACAGCGACAAAAATGACCAGTGGTGCGACAAAAAGGACCAGGTACCTCACTTCTTGGGTCCTGGCGTAATTCCAAAATGACGCCAGGGAATCTTTCAGTCTCGCAAAAAACGCGAAATCCATTTTTCGTGTGAAACAGTCCGCAGTCGCAAAGATTTCGAATGCTCTCGCGATATCGAATGTTGTAAATGGCAGCGACGCGACGGTCAATTCTCCGCAGTCTTTTGACTGCACTGCAGTAGCATGTGTGCACACCACATACAAACAAAAGAGCATCTTTTGGGAGCCAAAATCCGTCACATGCATGAAGCGCACGCGTGATTTTCAATTTATATAAACAATTTTCATCCGAATTCGGGAGCGATTTCCCGAATTCGGACGATTTACAGTGTTAAGAAAAAACGGAGCCCTCAGTGTTAATTTTCATTTCACGCGTAAGAATCTTTCCATAATTCGGAGCAAAATTACGCCAACGTCCGACGTGTCTCGTGAAATTGTCCACGTCACCCGTTTTTTGACCGAATTCGGCTTGCGGAACCTCTCTAATGCCCGCTACCTGCAGTGGGAGGGCACCGGGCTCGTCTGTGTCACCTGCTTCCGCCTGTGGGCGGTGACCACGGGCCACCTTGACGCCGAGGGCGTGTGCCCCTACTCGCTTGTGCGGCATCCTTCGCTCCGGGGCGGGCGCCGGCGACCGCCCCCACGGCGGCCCCTCCTCCTCCGATGTCGGCGTGGCCGCCTGCGCCACCGCCGACGCCCCGTGCCAACTCTTTACAGGCATTGGAGCCCCCGCCACTGGACGACTCCACTCAGCCGGGTGCGGCAGCCATGACCGTCCGATTCTCGGGCGTTGACCTCTGCGATGAGCAATCCGACGAAGAGGTGCCTGACGCGGCGCCGCCGGCTTTCCATGCCGTCCACGATGACGGCGACGAGGAGGACTGGCCGGCGTTCCGATCGTCTCCTGTGTGGCTGCCGTCTTTCTCCGGCAGCACGACTGCAACCGTCTCGATCACCGACGTGACACCGTCCGGTGCATCGGCAGAGAACCCTTAGAGCATCGGGACCCCTGCCCTTCAATCCTGCGTAGAACCACTGTTGTGGGTCAGCTGCTTGGCATTCTAGTTAGCTGGACCTTAAAGTCCAATGGACTTATAACATTTGTATCTCTAGGGTTTAGGGTTGGGTACTGCCTTGGCACCTCACCTCTTCGGGGTGAGGTGGTGTCATGGGGACAGTGACTTTAGCCCCCCCACTGTAAGGGGGTGGCAGTCCTGTCCGCTTGTGTCACCCCTCGACCCGCGGTGCCGTCTTGCCTGGCACGGTCCTGCTCAGTTCAGGGAATAAAACACTCCCCGTATCTTATTCAATTATCTTCGCACTGTGAAACCCGTGACACCTGCCTGACAGCTTGCTCTAGGTTTCCGTGGGATATATATATCCACCCGACTCCGTCAATTACATATATATATTTCACTGTCCCCGTCATATAGCTATAATGATAAATTATCATTATAAGGCTTTTAATGATACTATCATTATAAGAATCATTATAAGGCTTGCCAACTTGGTGGTCTCGGTCGGGTATCATTATAAGGCTTATATCATGATAGGACTTATCATTATAAGGCTTACAAGTCATATGCGCAATCAATTGGAACAATGATTTAATTCCGAAGCTGGTGACTAATTCCGTCCCATACTTAAGAAACGAAATAAATACATCCGTCTCGGAACCCCCCATAGGTGAATATTTTTCGCCGACTAAAAGCAAAATAAATACCCCCCGACTAATTGATTGCGCATTTGACTTGTACTGTACTGTATTCACATTCTTCTTTCCTCGTAAGTTTACTCACCTGATAAGAGTCCGGATCAACTGCAACGTTTTGCCTGGAACAACCGCGTGGGATACAGTGGTCATCTGGACTCATGGCATTTGGATTCAAGCTCCTTATTTCACTGTTTGAGCCTATATACAAGAGAATCATTTATGTTTATGCCAAAATATACAGCCGCACATATGCTCTAGCTTACAAGGTCTTCGACGCGGAAAGTCGGGAACGGCGGATATGTCAGCATCTCGTTTTCGACTCCGCGAACGAGAACGCCGGATCCGTTGCCGTGCGCGAATATGAGGAAACTGCACTGTCTTGGGGAGAGTGGATGAACAGTAAGGAAGTTGTTGAGGTGTTTACAAGCCCGTGTCCCTGGTCATAGTACCTAGCAGTTGCAACTTCTGGGCACTTACACGTGATTCTGTTCCACTCAGGATGAGACAGTTGGCCGTGCACGCGGCAAAAGCTTCACGCAAGTTGGTGGACACGCGGGAGCATTCGAGAAGAATGGTTCCACAATTAAAAAACTGGTGCATACCCTCGGCAGGACGCGGTCCCTTTGCAGCTTTAATCTTTTTGAGCTTGCCTGCTGGGACTTTTTTCACGTTCGACTGCGCAACCATTGAACGATTGGGCTGTGTCCTAATATTCCAGGCAGACCCTGCCGAGTTGGAATTTTACGAGAAAGTCAACAACGCAGTTGCCACAGGTGAGCTGCAAGCTTCACTTCGGCATTTTTATGTGAGGTTTCTGAAGCGACCTCGACTACCCACACGGCAACTGCTGCTGGTTCCGCATTAAGTGGCCGATCCCTTTCGAATTATGTCCCAGGAGACAGCACTCGGGCTTGGCCGGTGAAGTTCTTGCCCGCATTCAGTGGAGTTACCGTGAATGCCGAAGGGAAAAAACAAATGATCTTGGAAAACCTTCTCGATGGGTAAGTTGTTTGATTCAAGAGAATACCGAGCAGTCTTGTCTATCGCTTGCGCCCCCGAGAATATTTCATGCTTCGGTTGTTGAGCACGATCGGAATCTGGGGCTGTTTGAACGGTACACAAGCAGTCCACATCTCTCAACTGAACGAATACGCGCCCTGACGGCGATGCTGTTACAGGCTTGCTGAAGTTTTCGTCCTGTGTGCACTTATTGAACTTTTTTCTTCTCCTCTGGCTTGCACTTTTTTTTGGGGGGGCTGTGCACGTGTTATGTGCTTCAGGTACACGAAACCCTGTATTCTGGACTTAAAGATTGGCACCGAAACGGTATTCCTCGCGACGCTTTTGCGCCACCCGTAAGCGTATATCCTGCTCAAGAAATGGCTGTCGCAGCAGGGTCGGGCAATGCTGTTTCCATTTTCTTGGCCTGGGGATATGCAGACCTCATTGGGCTTGAATAGTTGAAGCCTCACATGCCCTTTGCCTCAGTAGCTGAGACTCGGAGTCTCGCTTTTCGATACCGCTTGTCGCAGCGCTCTTAATATCCTCAAACACCCAAATTGCTGAGGAATTAGGCAGAAGAAACACTGCGCTTTCTGTCCTGCACGTCATCACTACTCGGGGTGAGGGAGTGGCAGTACTGAACGGCGTTCCCGAAGACGGAACCTCAGATAAAGAAGGTCAAAGTTATGAAACACGGTTAGTGGTGTGTGCTGTGCAGGTGGGTGAAGATGCCAAGACGGAAAAAGTCTTTCGCATGATGTGGCGCGACGTCAAGTCTGGGGCCATCCTTGATGGTGTGCGCTTGGTGGCCATGTCTGTTTATCATCCGAGAGCGGGCAAAGAGCTGTCAACTGCTAAAAAAGCGGTATCTAAGCTGGTCACCTCAAAGCCCTGAAAATGTTATAAAAGGAGACCTTCGCTGCTCACCCAAGTCCAACACTAACCACCTACCTTACAGAGCACGTGTATGCTGACAACTTGACGTGCTCCACTGAGCGCGGCATACCCTGCGTTGTGTCTCCTCTTACTGCTAGCTAATACTTGATAGCCGCAGGGTGTGTATGGATCTAACTTCCTGCAGTTGCTTGCTTCAGGGTGACAAGATCAACGAGCAGGCGTCTCTGGAAACAATTTTGGGGTTCTTTCTGAGCGACGGAGATCGTCTCCGCTGGCGTAATGTGAATCAGTTTCTCAGTACCCTCGAAGCCTTGCTGGAGGCCTTTGAGGAAAATCACACGTACAAGTTCATTGGAAGCTCTTTGCTGTTCGTGTATGAAGGAAGCAACATCGCTTTGGCAAAAGCCGGGTTGCATAATAAATGTGACCTCCATATGATTGACTTCGCACACGTAGCAGAGGTAAAAGCCAAAGATCACGGATACATCAAAGGGCTGCAGACTCTTCGGAATGCATTCCGGACCCTTCAAGATGCAAGGCACCTGAAACGAACCTCACTGTCAGATGTAAGTTTGATAACCAAGATCAACAAATGGAAGATGAAGGCAACAAGTTGAAGGCCTGCCTGTTGACGTGCTTAGAGGGCATTAGAAGTTGCCTGAGCATGCGAGTTGTACTCTTCCATGTGAATGTTGTGAGTGTGCACACGCACAGGAATTCGCTCCAATACATCCTGTATGGCAAGTATTAGTGGAGTATCATATTACAGGAGGAACACTGTGAACATAGTGGTATGTATTAATCCATTCCACAGGGTGCAACATGATACTGTCTGCCATCGAGTTTTTGCGCGCGAGGCGATGAGATGATAAAATATGTTATGCGTACACTTCGCAGACCTTCTACTGTCTAAGGTGGACAGTGCTCATAGTTATTGGGGCGGACAAACATTGCTCGGGGCGGGGGGGGTGCAAGATAGGACATGGGATCCCCCCCCCAGTAGCATGCACCAATGCCTGGGGAGGCTCCGCCCCACCCCTTAGCAGCAAAACTTTCGGTATATGGGGGGCGGACATCGGTATATAGGTGGCACAATTCCAAGACATGCATGGTTATGAGATAATGCCCACACTGCGTGCATTAGGGCTTAACCCAGATAAATACTTCACACACAAATTTATTTTGGAGTTTCATTGTAAACTGAGGGTAGCACTACTTGGCTTCACAACGCGTTGACCGGCGATTCTAAATGTGGTACGCAGAGGTCGAGGAGCCAGGACATGCACAACCGTCCCAAAGTGTGTGAAGCTGCGATCATAGATGTCCTTTCAGGGTGTGGAGGTGAAATATTACCTCGACAGTCTAGCTTTGAGTGCGATAGTAAGCGAGCAGTTGTTTTGACGGGAAGCACTCGTGATGATACTTGTCATTGCACCACTGCGTACAAGGCGTGGAAAATTGCTGATAAGTGCAGAATAGACACATGCTTCTATTTTGTGAGCCAGATGCTTGCGAGTGAGCGTTTCAACAGTTCCTGTAACATGATAGAACACGTGTATGCGTTTATACCAACACGACCCGAGATCTTACATGTATCCAGTCGACATGTATCACCGACAACCGGGATGCAACCGACGCGTGTGATTACATATACACGTGCTGGTAGTCGATTGACGTATAATCCTGCCCATCCGAATTGGCAGCATTTTCAAGGGTTGTGTACACGGGTTCATGATGACCAAAAATACTCATGGGATGTTGTGGGTGATAGAGCATTTGTTGGATTATATTGTCCACAATTGTACAACCATAAAGGCAGAGATGCAATTGGTTTTGCTGTTTTGGACATCGCCATACATAAGGTACTCGGCCCGAAGCCGGGAAACACACATTCGTCCATGAACCCCATGTGGGTGGTCGATAGGCAGAATACATATTTGCACTACACATTGTGCAATATCCAATGGGCATCACAGGCCAATAACGCCGCCAATAAAAAGCAATATACAATGCACTTGCAGCATGAAAGTGAAGCATTGCTACTTGCACGACTGCGTCGGTGGAAACGTGATGCGCGGTACCGACACCACAGGCAGCGTGTTAAAGCGAATGCGACATTATATAGTGAATCCATCTTTTAGCAATACTGCGATTGAAACCATACTTCATAGGTGGTCAGTCGTTAAATCCTGATGCGTGCTGGCACACAATAAAAAAAAATGAGATAAGGGCATATCGCGATGATTACATAACGGTACCCTAAGCCTGCGGCGATGAGGTACAATGTACCCGAATGCCGATTGGTTACCATTTAGATATGATGGTTTTTTGTTAATGATATCGGGGACATGACAAATGATGACCCCCAAATATGGTTGAATAAACGAATACGCGCGCGATGTAATAACATACGTGTAACAAATTCTGTTACCTTGCTTTCGATGACGCATCATTTGCTGCGGGCGATTATGACAGTACTATGCTCGTTAAGGAAACGACATACACGTTGGATCCGATATGTACGGTACAGAATGTACACGTTGGGCGATGTGACATGAAAAACAACAGTGATAATTTGTCATTTGTTTGTGTCACCAATGCACACTCAATTTGGCTCTCCTTCTGTACACGAGTACGTATCCGCGCGCACGTCTTGTCAAACAGTAGGTGTATATATGTACGTTTGTTTGAGGAACTATATTATTCTGGGAGCAAATTTTGATTGTCTCCGGAACAATTAACTTTTGATTTTCCCCGTAACAATGAATTTTGGCTAGGGAAAGCATATGTAGGGTTTAGTGTTGGGTTTTTAGGGTGCCCGGCTACTGGATAAACCCCATAAACTCTCACTAAACCCTACATATGCGTGTCCGTAGCCAAAATTCATTGTTACGGGGAAAATCAAAAGTTAATTGTTCCGGAAACAATCAAAATTTGCTCCCGGAAAAATTAAAACCTTTTGTTTGACAAGTACGTACGGTTTGAAAATCAATACGCTACCGGTATTTAAAGCCACTTTCTCAACCTGATGTCATTTATTTGTGTGTAAGCGAACCGACAACGTCCAAATTGCTGTCCAGGATAATCGGTGATATTATAAGCAAAGCGAGCTTCGCAAGATTTGTGTATAGCATACTGGTAATATACTATAATCGTCAGTGCAACAGTGAAGATATCGCTTGCATAATATCCGGGTACGCATCAATGTACGTCATCATCATGTGCTGACACACGACGACGTTCTTTGCGCAAGTACGAGTGTGTTTACATTTATCTCAGTACGGAGATGATACGATAAATCTACTGTGTCGTAAGTGTTCGATATTTAATCACTATAGAACATTTCGTGTACTTTCACTGTCGTGAATTGCCAGTGTAGCATTGTATGCCCCGTTCGCGCCGGGAGAAGCGTCGCGTATTAAGTCTCGGTCCCTGTCTACTATCGGATGCCTCTGAGTTTGGCACACGCGGTAAGTGCGTTGTGGTAAGCCAGGGTTGGGGTTTAATGCACGATTGCAGTGATGTTGCACTGCTGCTGTTGATGCTGGATGAAACATCACTCGGTGGTGCAGTCACGCACACATGCGGCACAGCGCGCACATAGATGCTGACCTCACAGTTTCACCTAATATCAACAGTATGACAACGCGACCGGCTCAGCTACGTACTTCACCCAGGCGTTGGCGCCAAAATAACCTCGCAATCAGTCATATAGCACCTCCAGGTATGCATGTGACACGCATTCGTTCAATCCACTACTGTCATTTTAAGAAGCAGTTGACACTCTCAAGCGACGTAAGGCAATCAAATATACAGTGTGACCACACCTCAACTGCTCGCTCCCCAATCTCCCTGTGTATTGTTTGTGTCTTACCCACGGTCACTGTGGTAGGCAGTCTTTGCAAGTACGATACTATACTTCAAGACCACCTCACATCATGTGCTATAGGTAAAGCTCATGGGAAATAACCTGGGGAGACTCTGCCGATTAAGACACACCTGTCTCATAATATTCACCGATAACTTATATATTTATTTGATAACTTATACCGATCAGTCAAGGATTCCGCTCCGATAACATCTATTTTCGGTTCAACTTCGGTTGATAACTTATACATTTTCAGGGAGAAAATACATGATAAGGTCTCACAAGCGAGCCTTAAGATATAATATGATATGATAAGATAGCACGGTGTTATTGAACAGTAACACTCGGGCAGCGTAAGAGCGGGTGATGAGTGCAGACTTCGTCCGCGATGATACTGCTGTAGCACAACGCTACCTCATCTATACCGAATGCCTCCCATCTCATAGATGGCACCGCTATTGGGTTGTGAACCCGAGGCATTGGTTAAACGACTAGTATCGGCTGAACGAATTATGCGTTCGCCATATGATACTCGCATGTTTGTTCAGAACATACTGGAATATCCTAGTTCACTAGATATCAGAAACTCCCGAACTGTGTGGATAAAATCCTCAGATAAATAAACCCTAAGCTAGATATACCCGGAACGGTCTCGGACGGTTTCGGAGTCTAGCCTACCTGTGACACAGCGTGTGTCACAGCACGAACCTATAGATCAGTCAGCAGTCCAGTGTTGGTCCTAGGAGTCTGTCATAGGGGCCTGACCGGGACTCCCAGTCATGGCTGCCTATACAGATTTCAGCACACCACCCCAGCACTGTGGGTGGTGACTGTCTAGGAGAGTCAGATAATGTAAGATAAGTTAGGGCAGGAGCCAGGTTGACAGACCTAACTGCTAATCCAACTGTGCAATTCTGAAACACAAATTGGAAACCCTCTAGCTAGCACAGGTGCAGAAACCTACGGGCATAAATGATTGTCATGATGAACAAAGAAATCAGTGATGGTACCGAAGTTAACTTTGGTATCGAAGCTAATGGAGAGTCAATCAAGAAGTGTCCGTAATGACAACAAATTACTACGAGTTATATTTTCGTAGTTGATGGATGGCTGACATGTCATTTCATTATGATGAATAGAACATGGCATTGCCTAGTGATATGTGTATATTCTTCAGCACATGATCACTTATCTCAATGGTGCCCATGTTATTTTTGGGCAAACACTATTCAGAGACTTATTGTGATAAAGAAGTATGAATGGTGAATGTGTCATTTCAATCCGATAGAATTGTGACTTGTTTTATGACTATAAAATTTCTGTCACTTTCCAGAATGAGGATGAACTGTGCTTGGAGACCGTATGCAGATTGCGGGTTTTCCAAGATTTCGTGGCCTAATGGATGAGGCAACAAATTTCTAAACATTCCAGAATGAACTTTCAAAGAGTTTTCATTTCTTAATGAAGCATGCTTGTCTTATGTGCCAAAATGTTATGAAATTACAAATATGGTGTCAATCTATATGTGGATGGTTTATACCATTGTATGCTATTCCACAATAAGTAATGATGTCAGAGTGAAAACTTTGGACAATTGCAACTCAGTACAAACCCGAGTGCATTCAAGTCCATTTGAATGTTCAGAATCTGAATCTAATGTACTTTTCTAGCTAGAGCTACCATTGACTATCCAACATCCACTGAGGACATTGTTTCTTACGTCTTTTGGCATCACGCTCAGCGTTTTTCTTATTCTGCAAGCGCCTCTTTGCTACTGCTACATCCGGAACGTTGTACCAGCTACGAAACTTGCTGGTAACTTCATCTTCTGAGCTTTCTTCATCCAAAAGCAAAACTGGCTTCAACATGTCTTGTTCTTTCATCGAGGACGAATCACACAGGGATGCAGCAGACCTGCAGCATGAGAAGAAAATAAACAGCAAGAAAGTCACTATGCAAAATCACCACTGAAGGAGATGACTTTCATCATAGGGTGTTATATTGATTGTTTCATATGACACATAGAAGATATGAATAATTCGAAGAGAGTTTTGGGATAAACATCCTGGATTGGCTGTGCTTGATTGCTTTATGCCCAAGAATGACCGAAGAGATTGCTTGCCATTTTTCAGCCATATAGCATGGAGGCTGTTTAACAACGGTTGGGTCATAAGCTAAATAGCTATGCAGCTATGTCGGAGGCTGAATAGCCATGATTGCACAGACTCTGTCTTTTATGATGAATAGACCTCTGAGAAATGGTGTCTAAAAAAATTCAATTGATAACATGTAACTCAACCTTTTGGTATGATGTAGAGCTGATGATCTTTGTTGCACTTCAATTGTTTATTGTGCACTAATGAAATGCCTCGTGATTTATAATCTCACAGAATAGGAATTGCTCAATGGCGATATGATCAGATATGTAATGATCAATGAAGACAAGATGGTTGGTATGGCTCATTCAGTAGGTATAATTACCTCAAAGAGATGCCAATACACGGATACATATCAAGACAAAAGGGCAATAGGCTTATTGAATAGCCTTCAAGGCAGCTAGCATTTATGCTGCATTGGTCAGCTCAGTGGCTTCGACCTTCTAGGTGTTGTACTCAGGCCGTGGCCTGCATATTGCATTGAGTAATCTTGACACCTTTAATGATCCAATCAGATGATATGTATGAAATATCAAGAATGGTTGCCCTTTTCAATGATCATTGGTGGCAGAGGCTATAGTGCTTGCACCGTGTCAATATACAATTCTAGTCTGGATACATGCTAGACCAGATGTATACAATGTCTAGGTCTTCAAAATCAAGCTCATATGAATGTCATGGCTGATGTATGTGTCAACTTTCATGGAGTTCTGCATGGTTTGACTGTATATAGTCAGGCTTACCAAAACAAAAACAATGATGCAACTTACTTGTTTTATTTATTTGTCTTTATTATTTATTTGGTTTTTAGTTGTATTTCTAGCTTGTCATCTTCCCCCCTCAAGGAAGTGTATTGCTAGGCGGTTGTCAAGCGCCGTTCAAATACAACAGAGGTCCGACCTCTATGTGATGACGTGATAGCTTACTATGAAGCTGGATAGCAGTTCTCGGGTTGCAGCCCCTTGCACCGAAGGTGCATTGCAGTTGTTGGGATGCAGCCCGAATCCACGTCATTAGCGTGGGTCATATAGTACCCAAGCATGTGCTGTGTATATACAACACTACCCTCCAGCGGCGAAGTGGCTTGCTATTACCATCATCGTATGCTGTGGGATATCAATATATGATCAGAGAGCATGGATATATATATATATGTACCATGTTTGTCAATATCGGAGAGACTATGTCTTCTTTAAAATCCTCATGACTATATGTATAATGGTGCTATACTGATGTCAACACCTTTACTCTGAGTGATTTATTGATTTCAGATGTGATGTCGTGGCATAAAATATATGTCCACGTCATTGGCACGAGTCATGTTGTGTCCATGCATACACGATCTTAGCGCAGGTCACAATACAGTGCCCGAGCATACGCGATTTTAGCATAGGTCACATTGTGCCTCCATTTATTACATCTGAGAATATCTGTTACTCATCTTTGTGAGTCTAGACAGCATTGTGCTGATTGCAATGCTTTCTCTGGTGACTTATATATCACAGATTATACCAATGTGGTGATCAGTCCAGTGCAATATTTTGTCACCGGAATGTACAGGGATTGTGAATGATTGTAATCCAGCCGGAGGAATAATCTCTACAGCTATTCTGTACTAATGAATTCATTGGAGTTATACTCATTCGACGATTCAAAACCCATGTCATTTGTAGTAATGACAACTCACATGGATATATAGGGTTTTTATCAGAATGCTTTTATGTGATGTCAACATTTATGAACAATTCACTTGCATCTCAGGACAAAAGAGTTACGCTTGGAAGGTCTTGCATGATGGTCACCAACAGTTATCAGCTGTTATTCAGGTGCCAAATTCTACCTTCAGCACTGGGACTACATCAACCAGTCTTACAGCGATGCACTTGTCCTTCCCACTCTTATATACAGCTATAGTGCCAAAGTATATCTGGTGGGATATATATATATATACATTATATAACTATCATCTTCTGATCCAGGAAATGCAATTAAGCATGGTATCAGGTTATATGTTATGTATATAGTTCAGCATTCCAAATTTACTCGAGAATGTAAATGCTGAGCAAGAGTCAACTTATAGTCATTGGGATATAGTTTCCCATCCAAGTTTACACTTTATTAGTGATAGTGGATTTAACGTTGTACCGATTTCAACGTTATTTGTGGATGCAGTGATTTTATCAAAAGCAATCTATCAGAAATCACCAGATCGGAATATGAAATGGATATGTGTGAATCCTATCCACCTTCTTCCCCCCTTGAGGAAGTGTGAATACATAGGCAGTCAGTTGTTTATATACCTTATAGCTTATAGCTTATAGTTTGCAGTCTTTATAGGAAGCAGCTCATACAGTTTTAGGGTTGCAGCCCTACAGTCCTTGGGTTGTAGCCCTGCAGTTTTTGGGTTGTTGCCCTACAGTTCTAGGGTTGTTGCCCACAGTATTATAATGTCTGTGATGATTTAGCATGATATAATAATGCCAAAAAACGAAGTTTTTCGAAATAAAACTGGCATTTTTGGGCATATATAGTTACAGTGGCCCTGTTACTCAATACAGTGTTTAGGGTGTTACTTGATATCAGTAACCCTAATACAGGTAAAAAATAAGCAGTATAACGTTTTTGCAAAGATTTTTAAGCAAAACTGCATTTAATACCCACATAAACATAAAGTGTTTTTTAGGAGGTACGTTACACCCCTGTTACACACATTTAATTTTAGGGTTGTTACAGGGCGTTACACATGCTGCATAAATCAGGGATTGATATTTGATATATAAACATTCATTTTATCAAAAAAAATCAATCCGAAATTTTCAAAATGTGTTTTACGTACGGCATTTTGAGCGATTTATTGCCATAGCAATAGCGTTACCCATATATATTCAACACCTAATATTTTAGGGTGTCACACTGATATGACATGTGTCATTATGATTTTCTGATACCTTAATAGGTATAAAATCATAATCTTACATAAAATGGTCACACATTTTTCATTTTGAAATTAAACGTGGAGCTTTTTCACCTATTTTACAGCTTTTTTCAGCTGTCTGAAATATTGCTGTGGTGACATATTTCAGTGTAAATGTGAAATGTAAGTACAGAATCATTACAAGGAACTTGACTTTTGCATATGACATTTTTTCATAGCAAATAAGTGAGTTGTGCTGTATATCAACATTTATAGTTAACAGCATTCTGGGTTTTACTGATTTAAACCCATGCACAACAAATGTACTTTTCTGATTTATGTATCTATTAATCAACTTAAGTGGAAACACCCACTTTAGTGATATTTCTCAACCTATGATTTGTTTGAGCATAGGTCTGTGCTCTTAAGATTTATCAAAGTGATATATCTCATTTGGAACAAATCTGGACTTTGCTGGATACAATCACAGCAACTTCACACAACACATTTATGTGTGTGTGAATGTCCTTTATACTATTGTCAGAAATCATATGAAAACTGATCTGTATGTAACATGCAAATTGAGCTGATCAATTCTGAATCAACTATCATAATGCAATGTACTTGTTGTAGTTGCTCCAGCTGATATGTGAGACGAATGTACAATGCTCAGCAGTGACCAGCTGCTTATTTGAGCATTGTGTAATGCCTTCGGGTCTGGAGATATTCTCCATCCAGCCCTTCAGCATGTAGTTTTATCCTGTTTACCTTAGCTATCGCCATCACTGACATCCAACACGCACATGTGTTTGTCGGATGGTATCTATATTATCATGCACATAGTTGACATTATAGTTGATCATTTCACTTACTGAGTCAGTGAATGTCATTATACATAGTAATGTCATTGGTGTGTGCATTGTATAGGTACTTGCTGATTTAGTACTTGTAAGTGTGTGTGTGAATTATTTACTATACACACTTGTATGTAGGTGACTTCTGGTATTACAATACACCAAGATGATTTATCATGCAGGATGATCTGTATACTATGTACTGAATAAATCTAGCAGACACACTTCTCTATTTATGGTTTGTATTGAGTAGCAGCCGGCAGAATTGCTATAAAACGAATGATTAGGCTACTACTTTTATGTCCCGATCCGCCAAACATCGACCTTTGGTCTTAAAATAGAAAGATAGTGATTACTGTTTTTAACGATGCCACAATGCATCCATATAAATATGGAAATCTAAGTTGGGGCAGAAGCAAAGGATTTCTATGTCACGTGTATGGATAGCAGCCATTGTTTCTGAATTCACGTTATATAAATCTCGGCCCATTTTGTTCCTCATATCTATTTACAACATCGCTTCCGGCGTAAGGGTTACAGACCGCACACTGTTCACTGGTCACAACGGCATTGTTCACTGTTCACGACACTTGAACGACTTGAGCGTAACGTTGCGTGCTTTTTGATATAAATCGAATAATCAATTTGTTCATGTATATATTTTTCATTATCCACTGATGACCGGAATTATATTATTGTCGCAGTGTGAAATCATTAGTAAAATATGTGCTGTGTCACGTAGTCACAACGCGCTTCAATTGATATAATATGGATACAGCATACGTTGTCGTGTACAGCCTACGATTTGGGCGTCAACCTCTGCACTGTTAAAAGGCACTGAATTTCATCCGTCCTTGCAAGCATTTCTGGTTTTGGCAAGAATGAGGACCTAATTTATATATGCAAAATTATTCCAAAACTTTTATTTACAATACACTCGGGCTTCAATTGAATACAGCATACGTTGTCGTGTACAGCCTACGATTTGGGCGTCAACCTCTGCACTGTTAAAAGGCACTGAATTTCATCCGTCCTTGCAAGCATTTCTGGTTTTGGCAAGAATGAGGACCTAATTTATATAGGGGTACGTAAACGTACAGGTGGGGAAAAAATAATCCCCAATCTTCGTGAACGAACGTATAAACTAAAACTTTGGCTCTTCCCAATGCCACCTCCCCCCCTCCCCCCCACCCTCCCCCACCCTCCCCCCCTCCCCCCTCCCCCACCCTCCCCCTCCCCACCCTCCCCCCCTCCCCCTCCCCCCTCCCCCACTCCACACCACTCCCACCCCTCCCCCCTTCCCCCTCCCCCTTCCCCCTCCCCCCTCCCCCCTCCCCCCTTCCCCCCCCTCCCCCCTTCCCCCCTCCCCCTCCCCCCTTCCACCCCCCCTCCCCCTCCCCCCTCCACCCTCCCCTCACCCCTCCCCCCTCCCCCAAACCTCCCCCCTCCCCCCTCCCCCCCACCCTCCCCCTACCCCCTTCCCTCCAACACCCCCCTATATTTATATAAAATACACTCGAGCTTCAATTGATATAATATGCATACAGCATACACTGTGTCGTGTACAGCCTACGATATTGGCGTCGCAATATTCGCACTGTTAACACCTTAAGGGCGAATTGCCATACTGCTCATACTGATCCTGTTTTCTAGGAACTTATTTTCACGTTTTCGGCAATAATTCAAGTTCTAGACATCCATTTGCCACGATTCTTCGCATATATTATATTGCGGAACTAGGTGGATGATATGACACTTCATTATCACTCGCACCGTATGTGCACACATGAATATATGTGACCCATCATCACCATACTTAAGGAAATTCTGTTGAACAGCTGTTGGGTGCATTTTTGGGCATGCGCCATGAACATGCCACCACTATTGACTTGATGTTATGAGTGGGCTATGGCGTATCATGGTGTATACCAATGGGGGGAAATACCATATCCTTGATTTGAAGCCTTTAGAGCACTCTCCATAGAGTACGCTTTTGTCACCTGGCAGCAGAACACCCCTGCACTTTCCACAAAGTCCTCCACTCGATAAACCGAGTTTAGTGGGCATTGAAGGGTTGAGGGACCTCGCCCAACTCCCCAATATGGACACTAATACTTCATAAATATCCAATAGTTGACTACCGTGGTAGTTATGGATGTTTCCGCCCTCATACTGATCCCATACTGCTAAAAACGAATTCGCCCTTACGGTGTTAACGGGGTGGGGGGGATACCCGGCGGGGGGCTCACTCCCCCGGTCTCCTGAATTATATTATTAACGCAGTCATTCATGGGTGACCTTACTCATTTCTACCGCACGCTGGGTACGTTTTAATTTTTATTTACAATACACTCGGGCTTCAATTCATATAATATGGATACAGCATACAGTGACACACTTCTCTATTTATGGTTTGTATTGAGTAGCAGCCGGCAGAATTGCTATAAAACGAATGATTAGGCTACTACTTTTATGTCCCGATCCGCCAAACATCGACCTTTGGTCTTAAAATAGAAATATAGTGATTACTGTTTTTAACGATGCCACAATGCATCCATATAAATATGGAAATCTAAGTTGGGGCAGAAGCAAAGGATTTCTATGTCACGTGTATGGATAGCATTCATTGTTTCTGAATTCACGTTATATAAATCTCGGCCCATTTTGTTCCTCATATCTATTTACAACATCGCTTCCGGCGTAAGGGTTACTGACCGCACACTGTTTACTGGCCACAACGATTGTTCACTGTTCACGACACTTGAACGACTTGAGCGTAACGTTGCGTGCTCTTTGATATAAATCGAATAATCAATTTGTTCATGTATATATTTTTCATTATCCACTGATGACCGGAATTATATTATTGTCGCAGTGTGAAATCATTAGTAAAATATGTGCTGTGTCACGTAGTCACAACGCGCATCAATTGATATAATATGGATACATCATACGTTGTCGTGTACAGCCTACGATTTGGGCGTCAACTCTTGCACTGTTAAAAGGCACTGAATTTCAAAATCGTGTCGCTTGGATGCAAGCGCATTTCCTGGGATTCGGACCCAACCCCCCACCCCACTCCTCCTCCTCCCCCCTCTTTTGCCTTGTTAACGGACTGAATTTCATCCACCCCCCCCCTCTTCCCTCCCGCCCCCCGTTCTGTGTTCCAAAAAACACATACTTAACGTGACGCCGTTTATTCGTTTCGGTGTTGGTCTATCCATCTCATCTTGGGGGAGAGAGAATGGCACCAGCGGAGCTCCGCCCAGACCCCCATCCTGAATTATATTATTAACGCAGTCATTCATGGGTGACCTTACTCATTTCTACCGCACGCTGGGTACGTTTCAATTTTTATTTACAATACACTCGGGCTTCAATTCATATAATATGGATACAGCATACAGTGACACAGTTCTCTATTTATGGTTTGTATTGAATAGCAGCCGGCAGAAATGCTATAAAACGAATGATTAGGCTACTACTTTTATGTCCCGATCCGCCAACGATCGACCTTTGGTTTTAAAATAGAAAGATAGTGATTACTGTTTTTAACGATGTCACAATGCATCCATATAAATATGAAAATCTAAGTTGGGGCAGACGCAAAGGATTTCTATGCCACGTGTATGGATAGCA
>LGRX02029877.1:0-60102 GCA_001247695.2 Cymbomonas tetramitiformis
GTGGTGGGTGGGTGAGCAGATGGGCCGCTCTGGAGTGATTCCCTTGAGGTCTAAGGGCGTGCGAGGTACTCAAATGCACCACAGGACATCCCCAAAATTACCCGGAGGGGTGGGGGGTAGAGTGGTGGCAGAATAGTGGGGTGACAGCCCGTGGCTCGCACTCGTGGGAGGTCTACGCGACTAAGTCAAAAACGGTATCGATTTTCGGGAAAAACTCGACCGTCATAGAGATATCGACCCAACTTCAAAATCAGCATCCCCGGTAGGAAATCATCATAACTTATCTACTAAGCCCTGTGGAGGTCCAGTCGACCCCCCTTGGGCCCTGGGGTGGCCGTAGACCCCTTGAAATTAAAGGTGACTGGCCCCCGATATCTCTATGACGGTTTGCCCTCCAATTCTGGAGGGAAGCCCAGGGGTAGTGATTCAGGTGCATTGTGCGAGCTGTAGCGTAGGCCCAATGGCCATATTTCGGTGCACAGGGGTCAAGTAGGTACCTTGGGGTAATTTGCACGCCGGGGGGCTAAGGGGGGCGAGAAGAGCCTGCAAAACTTTTGCAGGAATTTCGGGGGTTAGTCATAGAGGTCCACAGGGGGTCCTCAGTGTGGTGGGTGGGTGAGCAGATGGGCCGCTCTGGAGTGATTCCCTTGAGGTCTTAGGGCGTGCGAGGTACTCAAATGCACCACAGGACATCCCCAAAATTACCCGGAGGGGTGGGGGGTAGAGTGGTGGCAGAATAGTGGGGTGACAGCCCGTGGCTCGCACTCGTGGGAGGTCTACGCGACTAAGTCAAAAACGTTATCGATTTTCGGGAAAAACTCGACCGTCATAGAGATATTCGAAAGGGAAGGGTTATACGCGCTGGAATTCACACGTCGTTTCCGTCTCAATCCCGAAAAAATTCTGAACCACTGTCACGGTCATATCGTCTCGCATCGCCTCGCGTGTCATCGTCAATTTAATTTCCAGGATTATTAAATCAATTCTGATTATTGTCCATCGCGCGTCGCGCTCAACGGTCGTGAGCCGCCAAAAATATTTTTGACCGCTCACGCCTCGCTAAATCACACTCGCTTACCGTTGCGTTGACAATTCATCCTCACTGTTCTTCCGCCTGTAAGCGGAATAACTGCAGCTGTTGAATTAATTCCTCGTGTATGCTCGTGCTCTTCGTGAACTTTGTAGGCTGAATTGCTTTTCTTGCCTAACTTGCTTTCGCCTTGCGTGTTCCCATGTAAGTTTCGTTTTCCTTTTCCTTACGTCCTCTTCCTAATTTCTCTCGACCGGATTGTTTTAAAGATTTCGTTCGTCCTTGCACGTTCCTTATCGTGAAGCGCTCCCTCCTTATTGGCAACTCCAAAATATTAAGCTTACTTCCTTATTTTGTTGTAGATTTGGGCCTCGTTGGCAACGCGCTCAAAGCTCGCTTCGATGTCTCACGCCAAACCTCTTTCCCAAGCACACCACAAGGTGCGCACAATCGCATCCTTCCATATCTCACACGAACATGCCTTCTTTTCCCCTTTGCATCACTGTTTTTTTTTACGCTATTCTCGTGCGAGCATTATCTCTTCTTCCCTTTCAATTGTGTGCACTCAAAAGCGCGAGCGAACTCCTGCCTTCTCTCATTCATGAATACTCACTCCATCGCGCCCTTTACTTCACGTTAATTTCTGTCACCTTTGCGCTTTTTCACTATGTTTGATTGTGTTCAATTCAGATTGACGCTAGTTCTTGAGGCGAAAAACGCGAACTCTTCAATTCTCCAGCACACCACAAGGTTCGCACAAACGCATCCTTCCATATCTCACACATACATACCTTGTTACCTTCTTTCCACAACTGATTTTTTTTTGCTATTCTCGAGCGAGCATGAACTCTTCTTTTCTCTCGTCGATCGTGTGAACTTAAAGGCGCGCTCGATCTCTTGCCTACTTTCCATCGCGAATACTCACTCCATCGCGCCCTTTCCTTCACGTTAATTTCTGTCACAAATGCGCTTGTTAATTATGTTTGCTTGTGTTCAATTCAGATTTTCTATAGATCTTGAGGCGAGACCCTCAATCTCTTAATTGCTCGCGCACTCCACAAGGTGCGCACTCCTACATTCAAAGCGAGTCCCATGTGCCTTTCTGTTTGTCAACATTTATTTCTCAAACTCTTTGCCTTATTATATTCACTTCACATTTCTGTCCAAATTGAGCTCTCTTCAACTACAATAAATCTCTCCGCCACCCAAAAACTCTCTTCTTCAAAACTTTCCGCCAACCTACACACTTGGGTCACCTCTGCTCACTATCGAGTGTCGATGTGTGCAGGGCATTTATCCATGACGAAGAGAGTTCGTGCGCGTTCGTGCGATTTAGAGTGGTGTGATCCTCTCCGCATAGAAAGGGTTCGCCAATCCTTAGAAAGGCGTCAAGCCAATGCAAAACGCCGTGTTCGCACTCACGTCTCCGAGGGAAATTGTCCAGTATGTCGGCAGGATTTTCGTGTTTCCATGGCTCGAATTAGCTTTAATGCAATTAGTTGTAAGCGTTGTAGCACGATCCTTTGCAATAGATGCTTTCTAGGACATACGTGCGTGGAAGCATCAAGTGTACGGCTGGTGCAGCCCGAGGAAATTGAATAGAATCAACACTTATTTTTGTGTATATTTCATTACAAAACCTTCCGTATCACCTTCGTTTGATTATTTTGCCTTGCCTTTCTTTTGCACTTGTGTATATAACAAACCTTGCCGCACACTCTATGCCGGTCTCTTTGCTTTCTTTATCCGTACCTTCGTAGTTCTTGACGCCTCAAGAACGTTATTTCCTACCTTTGCTGTATTTGATTTGCTTGTTGTATCTCATTGAATATGCAGTTGGTAGCCATGTCGCAACCGAACCTATCCGCTCGAAAATATCCGCGATCTCTCTATACGATGTTTTCGCACACGTACAGTATGTTCTACGGACAACAACCTCGCCGCTAGACGGCTTAACGATGTCTTGCGTGGTGGCCAAACCGACGTTCCCGTTATCCGCTCGATCATCGAAACCAAAACCGCTTACACAACATTTCCCGAATCCGCTAAAGTCCGCCCCACTCCCATCATCACATACACTTCACAATGCGACTCCGTGTTAGAGGAGTTCACCAAAATCTTCGAAAAAGGTGCTAAGTATAACAAGACCGCATCGATAACCCAACTAGCAAGCCTCAAGACCTTCACAACCGACACCTATCCCGGACTTCGCTCACTTCTCCAACCTTCTACCACCACCGATGCCCTTCCACTTTCGTCACACACCGCTCCTCCCCCACCCACCACCCTTCCCGCCTTCCTTAACCCAACCGACCTACCTCCCCGCCTTCGTGCACCCTTCGCCCAATATCACGACATATCCGTCACCGGCCCTACCTTGACCGCATTCACCACCGCCGCCGTGGTAACCGAACTTCCACAGCAACTTCTCCTTCACACCTGTGCCATTTTTCACCGCAAAAACAAACCACAGAAGGGCTACGTCAAGGAATTTTGGGTGTGCAAGTGCTCCGAAGATCCCTTCCGTTCGTCCAAAACCCGGGTTGACCTCCGACCAAGCCAAGGGACAACCTCCACCGCCTCCGTTCCCCGTCCCGCCACGACCTCCACCGCTTGCGGGTGCACCGCTTCCTTCTCCATCACCCCGGTCAAGCCGAAGACCGGCGACCCGGCCACTCAGATTGTGAAGGTGGTGGCGGTGCTCGCCCACACCGGCCACTCACCGGGAACCGCCACCGACCTTGCTTCTCTCAATCTTCTACCGGAAGTCTATCTACCGCGAGCTCGTACAGATTTGCCGTTTGCACAACCAATCCACTTTCCAAATCAAGCGCGCCCACAAGCACTTCCTGAAGGGCTTCGTTCCTACCCTCGGGTTAGCATACGCGGACCTAGGCCAAGATGTCGACCACCGTTTCTTCCCCTTCCCCTCGGACATCAAGAACGCCATAAATGAAGCCGCACGTGCCTCCCGCCACGCCCAGGTTGACCAAGAGTCCACCTTGCTGTACTTTGCCGCGGAAGCGGAAACGGAAAAGTTCTCGTGGGCTTTCCGCTCCGACGGTCAACAAGCTCTCACCTACACCTATGACGACTCCGCCCATACCCTCGGGTGCAACGTCTTCTCAATAACTCAAGGTGTTAAATTACCTTTCCCGAAAGCACCCACGCTTGCTTGTAAACTTCCATATGAGGCATATTTACTTGCAAAGCTTTATATTAACCGTATTCTCTTTATTTCTTCAGGCGGCCACCGTTTTTTGGAATCCTCTCAAGAGGTTCTTACCACCGGAGGCTTGAGAGAAGTCACCCAGCCCTTGGTTCCCGACATCCTGTCCCGCACTCCACCTCCGCCCCCATTCCTTCGCATCGAGCAACCCTCCACCGACCTTTGCCTCCCCGAATCCCATCCGTCCGTCTCGGAGATGCAAGAGATTGTCAAGCACCTCATCCAACCCCTCCCTCACTTCGCCTCCAAGGAATTCCTAGTCATCGACTTGGACCAATTCACAACCTCCTTGACTGCACCGTTTCTACCCACCAACCCGTTGCACCTTCCTTTCCATCAACAAAAGTGCCTCTTTGCCTTCGTCCATGAGCCCGCTGGGGAATGGAGGTTGTTTGTCTTGGACGGTGAAGTATCACACACCGTCTACGTGTTCGACCCGTCCGGGCCACGGCATATACCCCCCTACGTGCTGGATAGCTTGAGAGGTGTGACCGCCGAGCAGGGAAGATATCTTCCGTTGAGCTGGTACGGCCCCAAATCAAAATTTCTTTCGGCCCGCCTTCGGCCCGCCCGGTCCAAACTACAAAATGCCCGAAAAATTTTAATCTTAAGTATGGGAAAATGCAAAAATCGCAAAAATTTCATCAAAAATTTAGAAGTTTGCGCCAAATTGGTTCGGCCCCAAAGCAATTTCTCTTTCGGCCCCTCTTCGGCCCGGGCCTCATTTTGGCGACTCAGTTCGGCCCGGGGCCGGCCAATTGGGGTAAGATATCTTCCTTGCCGCCGAGTTCGACCATAGTTGGACCGTGCAACCGCTTGCTTTTTCAATGGACATCCACAACTACAACTCTGCTTTGTGGTGTGTGGAAGTTGTGTGCACCGCTACCGCCGTGTCGGAGGCCCAAGCCTCCCAGTTTTATGACCTCCTTCCATACGTGCTCACCGAGACCTTCAAGGCCAAGTCAATTCACAACATCACACCTGACTTGTCGATCGACAAAGTCCACTCCGGACTGGAACGCAACGCGGCATACATTGCCACTTCCCGTACAGCTGTGAAGGACTTGTTGCGGGCAACCTTCCCTCGTGTGCGGTGTCTCTCTTGCGACAGCGTTTCCCTTCCCCGTGCCACCTCGTGCAGTGGTTGCCAATGCCCCCTACCTAGTGCCATCGACTCCCTCCCTACCACCACCGTGAATATTACCACCACCGTTCCCGCCACACCCACCGCGCCGCCTAGCATTACGCATACCCCTTGCACCCCTTCCACCGTTCCACACTCCCCCCCACGTGACGAGTTTCTTTGCACGCCTACCATCCCCTCCACTTCCACAGCCCCACCGTCTCCTGCCCGTGCCACGTATGACAAGGTTGTGCACGCCCGAGACACCCTGCTGCTCAGCAAAGGCATGAAGCCGATCGTCACCTCTAACTTGCTGATCGTGATGACGAGGAAGCAAAAACGGATGCTACGGAGGTACGGTGCACCTACTCTCGTACTTGTTCCTTACTCAAATTCCCTTGTCGATCACTAGTTCATTTACCTTACGTGTTTTCCACATCACAGGTATGGTGATATCGTAGGAATCGATGCGACCTACAGGACAAATATGTGGGGTCTCCCCCTATATTTGCTCACCGTGGTGACGGCACAAGGCAAAGGATATCCGGTCTGTTTTTTCTTGCCTAGTGGGGAGACGAAGGAGGCTCTGGTGGAGGTGCTCCTACAAGTAAAAAAGCTAGTGCCGACTTGGGAGCCGAGAGTAATGCTCTGTGACAAGGACGACTCCGAGTTGGGTGCCATCGCCACCGTCTTCCCTCGTGCCGTGATCGTGCTATGCGGCTTTCACGTGAAGCAGGCTTGGAATCGGTGGCTACGGGCTTCGGCCCACGGAGTCTCAAAGGACGACCAGAAGATCGTATACAGGGCACTTTGTCACATCTCCAACGCTCCTTCGGTGGCAGCTTGCCACGCCCGCATACAAGCTTTCGAGACGGGCGAGCTTTTTGAGGCCAACCCGCAACTTCAAAGGTGAGCCTAACATACTATATGTCAACGCCTCTCAATCACATTTCCAAGGTGTGTAATCACTAAAGTCTTTTCACATCACAGGTGGTGGAAATCGGAGTGGAAACCGTGTGTGGAGCTTTGGTGCCAAGCGTACCGTGTGAGCTGTTACACCAGAGGACTGAAGACGAACAACCACACGGAGGCGTTGAACCGCACCATCAAGCACATGTTGGCCCAACGTCCGGACCTGCGGGTGGATTCCTTGGTGCTCTTTATGCTGGAAGTGGTGCTTGTGGAGTTTGACTCTAAGTACAGGCGACAGCAGGCGATGGAGAACATCTCGATCGCCCGGGTAAAAGAGGCCACGAAATTCGAGCCGGAGCTCCTCCTGTTCTTGGATCGACGACCGTGGCGTGTTCAAGCACAACTGAACGATCGCTACGTGTCGTCCAAACAGATACCGCCTAGCTATTTCACCAAGCTTGGACCGACAACGTTCGTGGTGAAGAAGTCTAATCGCACCTTGGCGTACGAGTTGGACGCGATGGTTGCCTCATCTTCACCCACGTACTCGGTGGACTACGAGTTGGGCACGTGCTCCTGCCCGCCCGACCACGTGACTTCTGGGTACATCTGCAAGCACTTGTTCGGGGTGTTGGCACACGATGGGAAGACTGCGGACGACCTACCGGACACCCTAAAGGCCTCCGCCATCCTCACCCTCGACCTAGAGGTGCTAGAGAGGCAACCGGAAGGCAATGCGTGTAGTCCGAACACCACCCTGTTCTACACCACCGCCGACGATCCAATGTCTGCGCGACAACAAACACGGGCGGAGTTGCGGACGTGCATCAAACACCTTAACACGGTGTACTATAACACCAACGACGACGATTTGGAGGAGGTATACAAGATATTTGCGAGGTGTTCCACTGAGTTGCAAGCGGTGATGTCTAGCACGGAAGAGTTCGGTGCAAATGCCTGGAGGCGGAAACGCCGTAGTACTGATTCAGGCGTATGGAAAACAACAAAGAAAAGGAGATCAACATCGGTAGGAGACGCACCTGAGTATCTTCCGAAGCGGAATGTAGGCCGCCCTAAGAATAAGGCGAGTCAGAACAGGCTCCCAAGTGCCACGGACTAGATAGAGAACTTATGAAAGTACAAATATTTTATGAATGACATTAATCCTCATAAATGCTTGCTTGTTCACCACTATGTGCAAGGCTGATCTAATGCGTACGACAGTGCTATACATGATAAAACAATTTGAATATGGCATGCGTGTTACACGGGCACTGTCAAGCAAGGCAAGGGTTGCATAAAATGTTGAGTGATAAGGCAAGCAAACTCGAGTATGGAATTACAAATAACTTTACTCTAATGTTGTAATTGTACGTTGTTGCTATACGTTACACATGGTATCGGTATTTTCTACATAGAAATCTACAAACATTTGGATTGTCTAGTCCGTTTGGAGACGGGCTGCGTGGCTGATCGAGTGTTCATTGTTCGACGTTGCGGCCGCGGTTTGGGCACAACCAAGTCAGGCTGCGGCTCGAATCGGCCACGCCATAAGCGGGGCCAGCCGCCCGGCGGCGGGGATATGGGTGCTTTCCCATTCTTTGCCGCCTCGTAATGATGCACATCCACCGCATACTTGTGATCCACAACGGCGGCCACATGGCCTTTCACGTCAGCAAAGATCTCACGGCGAGCGGCACAAGTCCAATGACCTTCCTCGAATGCACAAAACTCGGCGAATGAATTCTTCAAGGAGTCAGACAATGTCTCAGCAGTTGGGGTTGAAGGATCTTGCATGGTGTATCTGCGGCATAAGGTGCAAAAAGCAAAGCAATAAACAAACCAAGCAAGGTGCAAGAAGGCAATAGATAATTTCATTGAAATAATAGAAGGCAAAGGTGGTAAGTTTTCACACGGCTACGCCCACTTCCGACGAGCTAGGCAGGAGTTGCAACATGGATCGAGGCACTATTACTTGCCCCCACTTTCGGAACTCCTCAACGAAGGCGGGGACACACGGTCCGCCGTAAACACCGACGTAACCGTGGGGGCTTTTTGCGGAAGTGTCCTTGGTAGGGCTTGTGAACTTTTGGCCTTCGTGCAATCTACAATACACACATTCGTCTATCTGATTGAACCAAGCATATCCCACGGCGGCTTTGAGAATGCAAACAAATGCAGTGACCCGGCCGGCTCGGTATTCTGATAGCAAACGAGCAAAGGCTAGGCCATTTGCACTCTTCCCGTTGATAACTCCACCTGGCGGGTTCATGAATACACGGCCAAACCAGGGCAACTTCCAACCGTTTCTGCGGCGGCAGTAATATGTCACGGCTTGTACTACCAAGTTAGCCAAAGCTTCGGAGAAGGGGTCTAGGTCAATTTTGCTCAACACTTTCCGGCCGGACTCAATCAAGGCGGAGGGGGAGAACCAACGGTCACTTTGAGAGGATAAGAAAGGGTCCCATGGTTCGTCGGAAGGGGGAATATCAGTGGTCGGCGGAACTGGGGGGGGTGAGAGCCGGGCGTTTCCGTTTACGCGGGGCGGTTGTGGCTGCTTGTTGAATATGCTTTAAGCTGACCGCCACACCGGCTTGGGATGCGGTTTCCACGGCGGACTCCCAAACATGCTGGCGGTTGGCTCTGAGAACTGGGTTGAGAGCCATGAGGTGGGTTATATGTGCCGGTAAGGGTAAAATCGGTGATGCAGTAGCGGTAGTCGGTGAAGTTCGACGAGACTTGCGGTAGTCGGTACGTTCGACGAGACGGAAATTAGAATCCCAAAAGAAACAATGCCACCACTGAAGTGGTCAACCCATAACCTGATGAGAAGTGAGATTCTCTGGCTGGTGGGGGATATATATATATATAGTCAGATATATATCTATCACAGAACGTGCAGTCAGTGAACACTCGCTTTCGGAATACTAAGATGATAACATAAAATACTTTAGGGGTATTATGCATCTGTGTTCCGAGCTACCGAGACGCATGCTACGTGTGACACGGCTCTCCGAAGGAGGACAGCAGGAGACAGCCCCCCCCCCACTTTATAGTGGGGGGGTAAATCGGTCTACCCGTGAGAGACAGGGTGCAGTTGTCTGGGTGAGATCCATAAAGACCGAGGCACCCAATACATATTTTTCGGCTTGCCTTCCGGTGAATGGGAGGCCTAGAGCAGGCCCCCTTTGATCAACATCAAGGCTCTATATCGATATTTCCGATAACCGATACTATCGATATATCGTATTTATCGCCGATTATCGGATTGCAATGTCTAACTATCGATTGTGCAGGTTTTGGCGTTCCATATTTAATTCATAACAAATTACATATAAATGTCCAAGTAATCGATTATTTATCGATTGTGCCGATTATCGATACCGTTTTTCGGATATCGGATTGTATCGATACCGAAAAACCAAACCGATGTAGAGCCCTGATCAACATACGCCGCGATCGTTTGGACTTCGGTGCCGCAAGGAGCCACTCGCAAGGGCAAAAAGAACGTGGCGATCGCGAAGAGTGCATAGCACATGCTAGCAAGCGAGGAAGTGACAAGCCTACGCTCGACACCGGTTGCGGACTTTTCTAGCATAATGCTACTTGGAAGTGTGTCACTGTCAGCAAGATTTTCTACTTCGGATCGAACGGCCTTTCGCTTTCGTGACAAGGCTTTGGAGATCGGCATGGAGGGGACACCACCTGAGAGTTGCGGAGTTGAAACTTGAAAACCTGCGAAGAAAACAACAGCAAGCAATATGTCTAAGAAATATTTCAAAATGTCCGAACCGCAAGGAGAGAGAAGAGTCTCCTAGATCTTCGCGTGCTTGCGAGGAGTTGTGAGGGAACGAAGGGAGGATGGGCGAGAGAGAAGAAGCAAAGGGGAAACAATTTGTTCGCAAGAGATGCGGAAAGCAAGGGGGTGGGGAGCCTAGAGCAAGGTTGCTTAATGTCCGATGCGCTAGGAGAGAGGAGTGGAAGGGATCTTCGCGCCAATGCGAAGACATGTAAGGCAAAGGAGAGAAGAATGAAGAGGAAAGAGCAAAGACAAAGCAATGTATGAGCACAATATGCGCAAGGGAAGGGCGTGTGAAGCGTGGAGAAAGGTTGAAAAGTGTCCGATGCGCTAGGAGAGAGGAGTTGAAGAGCTCTTCGCGCTCATGCGAAGACTTGGGAGGCAAGGGAGGGAGAATATGGACGAAAAAGCAAAGAGAAAGGAAGTTGTGAGCACGAGATGCGCAAAGGAAGGGCGTCTAAAGCGTAGAGCAAGAATGCAAAATGTCCGAAGCGCTAGGAGAGAGTAGAGGAAGAGCTCTTCGCGCTCCGATGCGAAGACTTGGGAGGCAAGGGAGGGAGAATAAGGATGAAATAGCAAAGAGAAAACAGGTTTTGAGCACGAGATGTGACAAGGAAGGGCGTGGGATGCGTGGAGCAAGAATGGAAAATGTCCGAAGCGCTAGGAGAGAGTAGAGAAAGAGCTCTTCGCGCTCATGCCAAGACTTGGGAGGCAAGGGAGGGAGAATAAGGATGAAAGAGGAAATAAAAAGCAAATTATGAGCACGAGATGCGCAAAGGAAGAGCGTGTAAAGGGTAGAGCAAGGATGCAAAATGTCCGAAGCGCAAGGAGAGAGGAGAGGAATAGATCTTCGCGCTCATGCGAAGACTTGGAAGGGAAGAAAGCATGGGTAAGGGTAAATGAAGATATTTGAAGCTATTTATGAGCACGCGATGTGACAAGGAAGGGCGTGGGAAGCGTAGAAGAAGCGTTGCAAAATGTCCGAAGCGCACAAGGAGTTTGGAAGAGCGTTAATGGACACCAAAGCAGGTCGCGCGACTCACATACGCACGTTTAGTACAAAAAAAAACACAAATCAAGAAGAAATACGCATTGCATAAGCAAGCACAACACTGTAATCGAGCACACAGCAATATTATTCCGCCTTTAGGGGGAAGAAGGAAGGGCGAGGGTCGCACGTTTGCTTGCGACTGCTTTGCGAGCGACCGTTTTCAACGCACGAACGTTGACTGGCGGCGAGCGCGACGCGCGATGGACAATAATCAGAATTGATTTAATAATCCTGGAAATTAAATTGACGATGACACGCGAGGCGATGCGAGACGATATGACCGTGACAGTGGTTCAGAATTTTTTCGGGATTGAGACGGAAACGACGTGTGAATTCCAGCGCGTATAACCCTTCCCTATTCGAAATTCGGTAAAGCCAGTGTTAAGGACCATTTGACGGCCCGAACATCCTATAAAATTCTTATTTTCGGGGATCCTTATTTTCCGTGGAGCACCCGTGTCACAACAAATAGAGAAAGAGTTGTTATTGGTAATTATAGAAATGCATTCTTCCTGGGTAAGATGTTAGCAGAAAGAGTTGTGTCACAACATCAACACGAAACACCATCACCACCCGACCGGACACCGGACACCCGACCGGATTTAATGTCTGCGGAGTTGGGGGCGCGCCGCAGGCAACTAATCTTTTGTGATCCGATAGGGCACGGTCACCATCGGCGCATCGTCATCATCGGATCGACAAAATTTGGCATTCGGTATCAGTAACCATGATCCATCGGCATTCCAGTAGGATCAGGAATTCAGGATCGGCAGTGCGATTTCGGCCCTCGTCTTGTCGCCTATAACTCTAAGACGTGCTACCCCCCAGATTTGGGGGGTGAGACACACTTCTGGGCGTACGGGCTTTGGGCGGCACGTACTTGCCCCCCACGGTGTTGTGAGTGAACAAGGGGAGTACTGTCAGATATATATAGTCGGGTGTATATATCGGATAACGGAGAATAAACCCTGAGTTAAGGGTTTTGATATCAGAATGGTAAAAGTCTCAGATTGATAAAAGAGGTACACATAAATACTAACGGGTGTTTCCCGTCTACTGGTGACGGTCACCCAGCCTACTATAGGAAGTGACAGGTGACAGTCTTTACTGTCGGTGTGTCACATCCAGCACACCACCTAGGGTGGTGACCGGAGCTAGTAGTGAACGAAGCAAACAAACTCCCTACTCAACTTCAGGAGGAAACTGTAGCACAACTGGGGGCCTGTACTCTTGGTCAGGGCGGTCCCAGGTCACAGCAAGATTGTCAGATACTGCTGTTACTTTGCTAAAACCCTAAACACAGCTCAAATGTAGAGAGCCCTTCTGCACATCTAGGAGGCTATACTACAGCTAACTCCCAGGCAGGCACGGCGTGAATAATTCTAGCCACTAGTGGTCTTCGGAGCTGTCTGCCCGGCTCGGAGCAGCGTGACTGTGAAGCAGTTGCCGGCCCCCGGGGCCGGTGATGAATCATTCGTAGAAGAAATTGACGAGTTCTCGATCACGGGAGGCTGCACCGCACCGGGATGCTGCCAAGTGCTGCCCGACGGTGGAGCCTCGTCGTCTGAAGATGAAGCCGGCGACAGCGGAGGGCCGTCCACAAACAACTCGGCAGGCGGTGGCGGCCCGGGATGCCACGGCATCGGAGCCATGTAGAGGCCCTGCCGTCTCTGCTCCCGCCGTTGGCGACGAGGTGGGATAGCACACGGCACGCCACGAACCATGTCAGTCGGCGAAGCCTCCGTAGCCGGGATCGCCGAGGCAGTCCACGTAGCACCACCGACCGGTGGAGCCGTGCATGTGTGCGCATCGGCACCACCGACACCGGCAACGGCGTGCGGTGCGGCGGCGGCACAGATTACAAAGAGTGCGCACACCAAGGAGGAAGTGAGGAGAGATCTCGCGAACCTCGGAATGCCGTTCCCGCAGCCGTACCGTGGTCGCGGCAGTGTCACCGAGTCACCCTCGTCGTCATCGTCGCCCGTGGCGCAAGTTGCGGGCTCGTAGTCGATCACGCGTCCCGGCTCCCCAACCGCGGAGAGCAAATTCATGCTCGGGGCCGGCTCGTCGGGCACCAATGCAACCCCCGTGCCCTCAATGAAGTCGGCAAACGTGCGTGTGACTGGAGGGCAGAAGGGGTTTGGCGGACCGGTCCAATCGTCTTCGGACTCAACCGACGCGGGCGGGGAGTGCGCGGGTGGCTCCGACACCACCGGCATGTCGGCAGTGAAGGTGTTGATGTTGAATGTGGAAGCTCCAGCCGCGTGCGCCATCTCAGAGAACTCGGCGACGGCGGACACGAGGACCTCACCGCCCTCCTCGCAGAACGAGCACGCGGAGAGATCGGTGAAGACCTCCGGCTTCCCGCCCGCAAGCATGCAGAGGGCGTCGAACTCCACGGGGTCGCTGTTGTCGATGGCGTGTTGAAACTTCGCGGCCAACACGGAGTTCTCGGCCTCTTCGGCGAAGGCGAAGGCCGAGAGTCCGGTCCTGCCCCCGTTCGGGCAGTCCCGGTGCCAGTGCCTCGCCTTCCCCTTAGCACATACCTGATTTTGGCAGTACGGGATTGTCGCACCGCTTTCGCGGTGGAAGGCCACCTTCCGCGAGACGGACTGAGACCAATTCCCCCCTTTGGGGAGGGGAGAGGCTGCGAAACGGGTCTTGACCCGGCGGTCCGGTTTGTCCGCGCGAGGGGTAAATCCCCGCGGAGACGGTTCGGACTCGGCGGTGACGAGGAAGGTGGCCAATTGCCTCTTCAAGTCGAGCACCATTGTCCGCAAGTCCGCGATCTCACTCGCCGCACCCGACTCATCGACGCCCTTCTCCATGAAGTGCGTGCCGTGGGAGTACCGGTGTGCGGATGCGGTGGCGGTGCCCGCCCGCACGTGCTCGCCGTAGCACTCCCGCACCCACTGCTGAATGGTGAGTAGGTCGTGGGCGGCTCGTTGGTCGTGAAGGAGCAAACGGGACACCACCGGCTGGTAGAAGGTGGCGTCGAGGGCTTTGATGAAAAGGGACTTCACGTCCTCGTCCTGGAGCGTCGACCTGGTCCTAGCAGCTTTGAGCGCGGCGTTGAAGTCCTCAATGGGTCCATGAGGGTCCACGCCCGCAACGATGCGGACGGCAAACATGCCCGCTTGCCCCTGGAAGGGGTCCCCGACTGGGATCATCCGACGGGCGAACTCGAGTAGGACACGCTTACCGTCTGCTGGGAAGCTGGCGCTGGACGAGTCCAACCAGTCCGCTGCGGGCGACGAGGGGTCGATCAGCAGCTCGATCGTGGAGAACAATAAATTGTTGGCCTCCACGCGGACGGCCAAAGTAGCGTCGTCCAGCGTGAAGAGTGGGAGGAAACCGGTGTCCTCAGTGACGAATGCTGCCTGCAGGGCAGAGACCATCCTCGTGAAGATGGCCGCCGCGTGGGGCTCCGCACCGGAAAATCTCCCCTCTTTGCCGTCGAACAACTTGCGCTGGACGTGCTTCGCCACCTTCATGTCGAAGTGCTCCCGCTGTAAGGTGCGCACCGATGCTAGAAATGTAGCACCCGCCGAATTAGCGGCCGGCTGTGCCGCTGTCGGGGTCGCGGGCGTGTTGGCATGCCTGGCAGCAACGGAGTCAAAGATCGTACTTAATGTGCGGCGGCGATGCGCCATGCTAGCCGTTGATCTAGTAGAAGCAACCATGATGAAGAAGACTACAGGGGTGGAGTGAGGCAAGAAGACGTGGGGAAAAAAATGCGGTAGTCTTGGGCGGCCAAGAAATGTGGTGGGTCGTCGATACGGCTGCCGTGAGAGAGTAGAAATTCCAAGAAGTCGTGTGGTAGATGGCGGCCGATACGAAACGGTGTGGTGACCAACCAGGATGCGTAAACCAATCCAACGTTAAATCCCGTAGAAAAAATGTCCTCAAAGGCCCTCAGCTAGCCGCAAATCAACCCACAAAACTTAGGCCATACCCGCGACTGCCGGCACTCCCACGCGCGGAGCGCCTCACTCCATCCCAAGCGTCCGGCTTTAGCCAATCATCCCCGCGGAGTCGCAGTGGCTAAATAAAACGTAAGTGGGGCCAAACCTGTCAGATATATATAGTCGGGTGTATATATCGGATAACGGAGAATAAACCCTGAGTTAAGGGTTTTGATATCAGAATGGTAAAAGTCTCAGATTGATAAAAGAGGTACACATAAATACTAACGGGTGTTTCCCGTCTACTGGTGACGGTCACCCAGCCTACTATAGGAAGTGACAGGTGACAGTCTTTACTGTCGGTGTGTCACATCCAGCAAGTACAAAGGTACATTGGATCATGCACCAGCCTTCATGAGGGGTGGGGATGGAGAAATTCCGAACGAAGAATTATCACAAATCGAGATAGTAAATTATTAGGCAGTGGCGGAGGTACACACGTGGGAGGGGCGATGATGTGATGGACACGTCGGTAAGTGGACATGCATCCCATCGAATCGGGGGAGGGCGGGGACCGCTTGGGAGGTAGGCGATAATGCCTTTGACACTCTGAGGTCGGGTTAGCTATGGTTGGGGAAGAGGGGGTGAGATTAATCGGGTGTGAGGTGGTCCACGCTTGATGGGGAGCGATTTCCCATCTGAGGGAAAAAACAATTGGCACGTCATAGAGATATGGTGCAGCCCCTCGGTGATGAAGAAAGATGGATCGGAATTTTGCAAATACAATCTCTCCAAGTCTAATTCAGTTGAGGTTAGGGGGTGCGTGGAGAAGGGGGGTGAAGCAAGTTTTGAGGTGTAGGGGTTGCACCATATCTCTAAGACGTGCTACCCCCCAGATTTGGGGGTGAGACACACCTCTGGGCGTACGGGCTTTGGGCGGCACGTACTTGCCCCCCACGGTGTTGTGAGTGAACAAGGGGAGTACAAAGGTACATTGGATCATGCACCAGCCTTCATGAGGGGTGGGGATGGAGAAATTCCGAAAAGAATTATCACAAATCGAGATAGTAAATTATTAGGCAGTGGCGGAGGTGCACACGTGGGAGGGGCGATGATGTGATGGACACGTCGGTAAGTGGACATGCATCCCATCGAATCGGGGGAGGGGGGAGGGGGGTGGACCGCTTGGGAGGTAGGCGAGAATGCCTTTGACACTCTGAGGTCGGGTTAGCTATGGTTGGGGAAGAGGGGGTGAGATAAATCGGGTGTGAGGTGGTCCACGCTTGATGGGGAGCGATTTCCCACCTGAGGGAAAAAACAATTGGCACGTCATAGAGATAAAGAATACAGTAAACATAAAGGCCGAGGCCTAACGGATGCGCGATCGTCATCAATCATGACTTCATGAGAAAGTTCCATACTGTAATTGGTTAATTCTTAACTTATGACTTCATTCCTTAATTATGACTACAAAACGATCGTATGGTAACCAGCTTCGACCTATAACCAATCGAAGGCAGACGCAGACTTGAGACGAGGCGTCGCGTCGAGAGACGCAGCGCAGGCAGTCAAGACACACAGACAGTCGGTAGGGCTCTGTCTGCTGTCTCGTGTGTGATGAACGTAGTCGTCTGTCTCGTCAGAGTGTGAAGATTTGTTGAAACAACTGTCGATGTCTTCGTGCAGGGCACTTTTGGTTCAGAGCGCCAAATATCTTGATCTCGTTTCGCCTGGATCCGGAATGACTGTCCGGTGTGAAGAATTTTGGAACGCGAAATAATGTTTTTGAACACATATCTCGCACGTACATTTGAGGATGCATCGCCTGGACTGGGATGAGGGCTGTCGTACACGAGCTCTTGAGAGAATTGCAGGGTTTTGCAGCTAGGGCGTTATTCCCTTGGGATCTTTGCTTCTTGAGATGCCTGCGAATACTTCTTAATATGCGTCACATCCTCTCTCATTGAATAATACGAAAATATATCCGACTTCTTGTGTTCTGACTTGCGAGCATGAGTTCGCAACCGAGCCCAAGGGCCGGTGTTCGCTCAGCAGCTTGCGCCATTCCGGTCGAGAGATGTTTGACAGCTTCTCTGGGTGAGTCTTGCTGGAAACACGATGATAGTACAACTAGAATCTTTGAAAATATTCCTGCACCAGAATTGCGAAAGCAGTTCACGTCAGTCATGCATGTCAGTCGGCTGTTTAGCGGAACTTGTAAAGAATGCGTGGAAACTGCCTAATCTTGGCCATATTTTAGTCTTCCGAAAGGGATTTGACTAACGACTTATGTCGGCTTTCCGGTTAACTCTGCCTTTGTAGTTCTGTAGGTTCGCTTGATCGATACGACCGTAGATGGTTGTTTCATTTGGTTTTCAAGTGCAGGCTCTACACAAACTTGAAGCACGACAAATCACGAATCGAGTATTACCCAGATTTAAACTCCTGTGTACCTATCATATTCACTTTTTGACTTTTCCTTGTGCTTGTTTTGAACTACAGCCAACTCAACGGCCGCGCTCGGAACTCGAGGGCGATTGAAACCCACAAAACATTTCCTTGTGTCACCGAGGAAACCCTCCTTGCATGCTCCCGGTGAGCCCAACACCTAAGAGCTGTCTTTCTCAAACACGTCCTCGTGGCAGGCCACCACCGAATAGCTGTGTTTCTCTATCACGTGCCGTGGCCTATCGATTGCGTCCCAGTGTTCGTGTTTCTTAGCTCGCGAGCACCAGTGGCAGTGCTGCAAGGGGACACCGCAGCGTCCGGAAAGAGTTCTCAAATAAAAGTCTTACGGTCATTGCTATGCTGTATAAGAGGCGACTTCGTTATTTGCTTCTTGCGAACTGCTGCGTAATGTGTGTGGAAGGGCTCGTCGGGTGCCAAACAGGGAGTGCAGTGTGCCAGGCTTCGGCTAACCACGTGGAAGATGTGCCAGACTTAACACAAAACGCAGTAACTCAGCTACCCCTTTCGGCTTACCACGTGGAAGATGTGCCAGACTTAACACAAAACGTAGTAACTCAGGTACCCTCAGCTACCCCTGCATTCCTGACTGTTTACCTTGCACACCGAGACCAACTCTTTTACACACGAGGAGAGTTGCTTGCTCTGCGTGTTGTGCCGTCCTTGTCAAGTTCGAGCTTCTCCTGCAGTGTGGTTGTGACGTTTAAGCAGCCCTGAAAACCCTTTACATACCCGAGGATAACTACAGTCACCTCGATTTCTCGACGGCAGCGACATGCACGTCCTTTAATTCTGGCCATGCTTTATTTGTACTTCATGTCCCGACTGACTGCTGTCTCTCTTTTTCACACGTTGGTACTGCTGACGTGGCGAATGCAGGGCGAAGAGTCGCTCAGCTCGAGAGTTCAACCGGGACAGGCGGGCGACACGAGCCCAGGTCGCCTGGATTCACACCTCGCTTGCCCCATGTAGCTCTTCTGCTCGTTGTACTCCATGAGTCTCCGGGGCTTCGGCTCAAATGCTCTTCAAACCCTGCGAGAATACTGTGGAACGTCGTACTCGTTGTAAGTCCACCGCTCGAGGAGTCGAACGGATCTTCGCTTTCTTATGGAAAAGATGTTATGCGTGACTCCTTAAGCTACACCTCTCTCGGTTTCCTTGAAGTATGTCTTTCTGTTGGTGACGCAGGTCTGACTTTTGACGCTGGCTACTGGAAGAGCACCCCTCTGCATCCAACTCCGTCGAGACTGTACACCTTCAAAGAAGGTACTGTGAAGCAACGCGCGTGGCGGTCTGACGGCGCCATACACAGTTCCGTATGCTGTATGCTAGAGAGTTTCTGAGATTTTGGGCACCCTTTTGAAACTGAGCCTGCTTGAGTGTGCGCCGTTATTCGTTTATCGGTGCACATTTATCCATACGAAGTCACTTGCCGTGGCGCGACAGCGCCTTTTGTGCGAGCTGACTACTTCAAGAAGTGAGGGCCCTCACGAGTGAAAATCTTTACTTATGTACAAGGCTGATATATCTCATCTCTGTATTCTTGCGAAAGTGTTCTGGGGTCGTAGCTACCTTACAAGTCGGTTTGCCAAGCGATTTCCTATTGACGGTTTCTCATGCAGCGTAGACGCCAGTTTGTCCTCTTGCTGTTCATTGAGGAAGGCTTTAGGTGCCGGCTAATGAGGCATCGACACATCGTCTGACAATTATTCCGTCCGATGGACTAGGTCAATACTCGCTTGCCGATGGAAAGTTGCATAAACCCCCCAGAAGGAGAATCACATGTGTATGCATGTTTAAATATGTTTGTAGTAGATCAGTATGCAAAGATTGCATTTCGTGTATTGTTGTATTTGCACTTGTACTTGTATGTGTGTATTCCCTTCATCATCCAAGCTGGCAATACTTGCCGTGCACGTATGGTGCCACCAGGGCGCATGCCATCAGAACACGCTTACTCTGCATGACTTGGTATGCAATGTTGCATACCTGGCAGTGATTCATGCCTACGAGCCATACTGTCATCCATGCTGTTTATTTAGCAGTATGTGTTGTGGTATCTTGGCAGGCCCCACCCTGCTTCTGCATGCTACTCTTGTCCACTGGGATCATGGTGGGCTGGCTTCGGTTTGAGAGTCCCATGCCGTTCAGTATGTAGTCAGAATGGGTGGGCAAACCTTTCTATGTCAGGTGAAAACACATGGATCGTTTCTGGCTGGTTGAATAAAACCGTTGAAGAGCTTGAGGTAAGAACTTCGACAGTTCCTTGAAAGTTATTTCAGTTCATCCTAGAAGGCTCAAGTGGTCGATTGCACCCATCAAGTACTGATGCCCTGCAAGTCGTGTGCAACTCGGGTATTAATTGTGTGCCGGCGAAGCACTAAGCAGATGGATGTGTTGTTGGCCTGCGCTTGTAGGAGCTTAATCCCGGGGTGGACCTGGCGAATGTTGAGCCCGGCCAGTCCATCATCGTAGAACAAGACATTGGCCCTCACTTGGCGCACTTTCAGCACCTTGCTGAGGAATCTCCCCTTCCCCAAAAGGAGCACACCGTCAGCATTCAAGCACCTCCGCCAGCAGCCCCGCCCCCACCTTCTCGGGGGTCAGGGGGCAGTTTAGTGCTAGCTCTGGTATGTCCGACTATGGCTGTGGCGGGATTTGTCGCCGGAAAGCATCTGTTCAAATCTGGCGCGTTCGCAAAACCTCGCAGGCACGTCGGTTCCGGCGAGCCAGCGAGTCTCGGCACCTCCAAAGACCTCCGCCTCAGCACCTCAGAGAGACCGAAGCTCGAGACCTTAGAAGCGACAACTTTCCCGGAACCAGTTACAGAATCTATTTCAATCCAGGAGGTTAACACAGTGGCCAAGATGGCGAATAGCGATGATGCTGTAGACGGACCCAATCCGGTAACGTTATTCTTGTGCGCTGGCTGATGAGCCTGCTTGATGTACTGCGAAAGCATCGTCATGCTTCTCTCCCGAAGAATAGCCTTTTTCAACATATTTTTCATGCGATGCGCGCAGCTGCCTCCTTTGTGATGATCTTTTCACGTCCCTCTTCCTCACAGCTGCTGGCTTGCCCTGCCACAGTTGAACTGGCAGCAGGATCGATACGGGACCAGTACTAACGACGGCTGTAACTTGGCTCTCGACTTGCAGATGGAAGACGCGAGAGAGCTTCGAAAAGAATTCTCCAGGAGCCAGGGAGAGAGGATATTGTTGGAGACACAGGCTTTTCATCACGCAAAAGACGCCGCCCTTACCATTGTGGAGGAAGCTGCCGCCAACAGGAAGCTCAAGGTGCTGTGTGGTACCATTCATTTATCAAGTCAGCATAGCTGCATGCGTATGGGCCACTTAGTAAGACTAACGTCGACGTTTGCACACGTCACAGTTAGACACCCGTTTGAAGGAGGTGATGAAGAAAGGCGAGGTGCTCCGCTATGAAATGAGACGGCTGCAAGAGGAGGCTCTCGAGTCCGATCTGGTGCAGCCAAGTTTTTCAACGGAAGTGCTCCAGGACGAACGAACCACGGTCTCCGAGGTTTCTCTTCAACTGGAGGTGCGCCTCGTCAGCTCCCGCGGTGCTGTGGTCTCGGGGCACTCTGAGCTATGCAAACCAACATTCAACGCATAATTTGCTGAAACCCTAACTGTGACACCCGCTGCAACCTGCACGAAGCTCATCAGGGTTTATTGCGGTACCGGGCTCCACTGCCGGACGTTGTTGATGTGGTCGGCGTGATGCCCGTGTGCCTGTGGGTCCGCAGGAAGTCAAGGCAGCATTGCAAGAGACCGATGCAGACATCGCCAATCACAAGAGTTGGTTAAGAATATTACATGACCGCGCCGTTAAAGTGCGCCTCCCAGCCCGGTCTGTTCAGCAACTGCTTGGCGTTAAGTTGTTGAAATCTACGGCCCTATCACCGCACACAGCCGGTCTGTGTGCCCTATTCTGAAACTCTTATTCTCCTATTCTGGGATAGCCACCGGCGTGACAATTCGTAATCTCCTGTTAACGAGTTCATAAATCTGTCACTGAAAGGGGCAGCAACAACTCAAACGGCTCGAGTTTCACTCGTCATCCTTACCTACCCGCCAGCAGCATGCAAGCATGATGACAGGGCACAGAGACTATATGCTTCTGGGAGGCTTTTCCCCATCGCCACTATCCCAGTGTCGCCCTGCCTCTTTACAGATCAGTCTCGGTTCACTCGGAGCTGCCCTCGATGTTGCACTTGATCTTCCTGATAACTTCACTTCCATATACTGCCAAGGATCGCTCCCAATATTGGGCTCATGCCCAGGAGCCCGGTGCCTTGGCCTGCACGTGCTTCCCAGATGCTTCCCCACTTCCATCGCCCACCCTCCTCAGAAAGTCGACTCATCTGCTCACTTCTCGCGTATCTGCGGCCTGCCAACGTGGCCCTCACTGCATCCAGGGCCCCTGGTGACTGTGCGCGTGTGCGGCTTGCCGGGAGGCCACAGGCGAAAGTGGCCCATGAGCAGTACGCCAAGGCAGTGGCGGCCTTCAAGGAGGCAAAGTGCATCGTCGTGGCGCACACGGCGGAGCAGTTCCGTGAGCTGCTTGCCTTCGAGGTGCGCGAGGAGCCCTTCGTGGAGGTCCAGAAGCTGTGGCCCGAGGTGTACAAGCTGCAGCACGTCCTCGTGACAAAGACCACCGCCGGGGAGCTCACCGTAAACGAAGGTGCACAGCTGCTGCATCTGGAGCAGCGCGCGATCGAGCTGCGGCTGGCCCTGGACCACGAGGCCACCGTGGTGCAGGCGCTGGAGTCCTACGCGACGGCCATCGAGGACGGGCTGCGCACCCGAGCCATGTGGAGCAACCTCGTGCAGCGGGAGGCCGGCTCTGCTCAGGTGCTGGCCTCGCTGCGGATCCCCCCGGTGGGCGCGGCAGCGCGTGCGCAAACTGTCACTGAAAAAATCTGCGCAAATCTGTTGTGCGCGCCGTGGTCTTGGGGCTCTGCTCCCTGCCCGCAGCACACAGCGCGCCAGCTCAGCGGGCCCCTGGGGCTTGGGCCTCACCCCGCCACGTGCTCCCACCGGCGGGATCGTGGCACACGCCGATCGCCTGAGTGCGTGGCGTGAATCGGAGCGGTCCAGCCACGTGGAATGGCTGATTCCTGTGGGTGATGTCATCAGCAGCCTGCACTGTCATCTCGGTTAGAGATGACTTGCACTGACTGGCGGAGGCACCCTGTGGCACTTTGAGGGAGGGGCGTGCCCCTTCAGAGGCGCCTCGAGTGCAGCGCAGAGCGCAGCGGGTTGGCACCTCTGCGCTGCTCTGGGGTGACTGAGGGTGGCGGCGCTGCTGGGGAGCGGGAGGTGACAGATGGACGCTGTGAGGCGGGCACGCGTGCACAGTACGAAGCTTCGGTCTGCGGAGAAGGAGCTGCAGAAAATCCACGGCTCCCTTCTGGAAATGCGGGGCGACCGGGATGCGCTGCTCCCCCCTGTGACACGCATGCCGAATTTCCGCTCAAACGTGGTCGACTGGCAGGTTCTCCCCATCCCGCAGGCAGGCGTCAACAGTTCGCGCCACATCGATTCCGTCGTGCAAGGCTTTGGTGCACTTTTGAATGCCTCACAGCGTCGAGCGCCCCGATAAACACCTGGACTGGCCCCTCTGCGGGGGTCGAACGCGAGCCCTCTGCGGGGGTCGAACCCGAGCCCTGTTCAAGGGTCGAACGCGAGCCCTCGACATTTGTATGTTTGTGCCACAACTACAAGAAATTTTCTTTCCGATATATCTTGGAGCCCTGGGGATAGCACATCCCCCACCCCCCTGCCCCCAGCTCTGCCATCTTCGAAACCCTGGGGGCGTCCTGCCTGGGTCTGCCGTGCGGCGCCTGCCTGGCGCATAGGGCCTGGGCACATGCCTCGCTGGCTAGGTGGTGAGCAGCTAGAATCCAAACATTTCTGCCTAACGGGGATGTGCCGGGTGGCGTCGGGGCAGCAGCAGGGTGGTGGGGAGGTGGGATTCGGAATCATCCCGTCCGAGGCCGGCGAGACAGAGCGGATACAGCGGGAGCTAGCCATGAAAGACAAGCAGCTTCGCGCACAGGCGAAGCGGATGCGGGAGCTGGACGATGCGGTGGAGGGGCAGGCGTCGGATTGGGAGGCGGTGCTGCAGGAGCGGCAGCGTGCGCAACGGACGTTCGCGGCAGAGAAGGAGGCAATCCTGGGGCATGTGCGGGAACTGCGTAGCGAGCTCCAGCAGTCCAGCAAGCAGATGAAGGCGCAAGAGGCGGTGAAAGGGGAGCGGGACGCAATGCTCGAGCAGGTGTGGGGCACAGCCGCAACCACGCCCACGTGCAAGCGCAAGCGTCCACATATGAACGGTCCCTCAGTGCCGAAACATGTTGGCGCTCTGTACGCTTGCAGCTGTTGTTCGGGGAAATCAACACAATGGCGCAATTGAGAAATACGGCCCACACAATCTGACGTCGCGTTTGAGGCGGGAGAAACGCACGCAAGGACTGCGGGATCCTCGCGGCGGCATCAGGCCGTGTGATTTGGGGTTGTACTGCAAGGAAGATGGAGGCCTTGTTGGAACCGTGCTTGAAGCGCTGCATGGCACCTGACACGTGGTGTGAGGTTGGACATGGCGAAAGGCCTCCAGGAGGTGCCAAGTGGCGCAGGGAGCGCGATAGGACGCTGCGGTGATGGTTCGCGTGACGGGGGCGCTGCAGGTGAAGGAGCTGCGGCAGGAGCTGGAAGCAAGCGGGGTGCAGCTGGCGGACCTGAAGGGGCGCGAGTGCAAGAGTCTACAGGAGATCGAGGTGGTGCAGCTGGAGAAGGAGGGGGCGCTGGCTCGAGTGAGCCACCTGGAGGAGGTGTTCACGGAGAAGGAGAGCCTGCGGGAGAGGCAGCTGCAGAGAAAGGAGACTCAGCTGCAGCAGGTGTCGGACAATATGGCGAAGGCACTAGAGACCGTGGAGAGGCAGCATGCAGATGTGGTGCAACTCAAGGAGCTACGAGGCAAGAAGCTGGAGGCACAGCGTGACCACGCGCTCGCGGAGGTGGACGCGTTCAACAAGGAGAAGGAGGTGGTCATGGCCAAGGTGCAGCGGATGACAAGCTCCTTCCAGAAGGAGAAGGTGGCAGTGATGGCGAAGGTGCAGCGCATGTCTGTGTCCTACGGCCAGCGGGACGTGGAGGCGGAGGCGCGGCTGCTAGCGAAGGAGGAAGAGCTTCGCCAGGTTGCGGAGGACATGGAGGCTAAGCTGCAGGTGGTGGAAGAGAAGCGCCTCCGTGCTGAGGAGCGGGCGACGAAGAAGGAGCGGAAGCTTCTGGCGGAGCGCGATGCGGCTCTGGAACAGGTGAGCGCGCGGGGACTGCGGAAAGGGCCGCCATGTGGGCCTGTCGCGCGCCTTGCGGCAGGAGGTCATGCCCACTGCGGCCTGAGTGACCGGAGAAGGGCGCTCCATGATGAGCCTCGCCTGGCTCTGTTTGTGAGCCGCGGGCATTTTGTTGCAAGGCCCCCGCCACCGATTGATGTGGCATTTTGTTGCAAGGCCCCCGCCACTGCTTGATGTGGCATGCGGGGGCGAGATCGGGGGGTTGTAGGTGGAAGCGTTCAACAAGGAGAAGGAGTTTGTGATGCAAAAGGTGGAGAATATGCAGCTGGACGCGCGCAAACAGGAGGCGCTGAACATGTCGTTGAAGAGCCAGCTGGAGGAGGCGAAGGTGCAGCAAGCCAGGCTGCATCAGAGCGGGCTGGGCGCGCAGAACCGCGCCCGGAGCATGCTTGAGCAAGCGACGCGCGTGCAGGACGAGGCGCGCGAGGAAGCGCTCGCCATGGTGCAGACGGTGATTGAGGAGAAGCAGGAGGTGATGGCTTTGGCGCACCAGCTGCAGGAGGATGTCCAGCAGAAGGATGAGGAGGTGGGGCTGTGATCCTCACTTTCCACACACCGGGTCACATGTGGCACTGTCGATGCCCTGGCAGCTGCCAGCTGAAACCAGGCCGATGCCGCTTGTGATCAACTGCAGACCGCAGAGATGGACTCACCGCTGATCGCTATTCGAGCATTGTGTGGTTTGGGTGGTTTGTTAAATTAGCAGCTTTTGGGTCCCGTCGCCAGGGGCCACCGTTCGATAGCTTGGATTAACTTGGGCAGGGGTTTGCAGATCGGGATGCTCGGACAGGTTCTGAGGGACTGCAGGATGACTCTGCTTGACGCGTGAAGGGGGTCCCAGGAGAGGCCCTTCGGATGCTCGGACAGGTTCTGAGGGACTGCAGGATGACTCTGCTTGACGCGTGAAGGGGGTCCCAGGAGAGGCCCTTCGGATGCTCGGGACTTCTCCATGGCCGTGTGTGGTCCCTGCGCGTGGAGTGCGCTTCCTGCTGAGGATCGTGTGGTCCCTGCGCGTGGAGTGCGCTTCCTGCTGAGGATCGTGTGGTCCCCGCGCGTGGAGTGCGCTTCCTGCTGAGGATCGTGTGGTCCCCGCGCGTGGAGTGCGCTTCCTGCTGAGGATACGTGTGGTCCTCACGCGTGGAGAGTGCGCTTCCTGCTGAGATCGTGTGGTCCCCGCGCGTGGAGTCACTTCCTGCTGAGGATCGATGTGGTCCCAGCGCGTGGAGTGCGCTTCCTGCTGAGGATCGTGTGGTCCCGAGTAGGTGCACGCTTCCTGCTGAGGATCGTGTGGTCCCGCGCGTGGAGTGCATCTTCCTGCTGAGGATCGTGCTGGTCAGCGCGTGAGTCGCTGCTGAGAGGATAAGTCGCGGTTTGCAGTGGAGTCAGCTTCCTGCTGAGGATCGTGTGGTGCGCGTGGAGTGCGCGCTTCTTGCTGAGGATCGTGTGGATCCCTGCGCGTGGAGGTGCGCTTCCTGCTGAGGATCGTGTGGTCCCTGCGCGTGGAGTGCGCTTCCTGCTGAGGATCGTGTGGTCCCTGCGCGTGGAGTGCGCTTCCTGCTGAGGATCGTGTGGTCCCCGCGCGTGGAGTGCGCTTCCTGCTGAGGATCGTGTGGTCCCCGCGCGTGGAGTGCGCTTCCTGCTGAGGATCAGCTGAGAGGCGGTGGATGATGAGAGCCAGTGATGTGTGGGCGCCACAGATGACCAAGCTAAAGAGGCGCAGCCAGAGCTTGATGGACTTACAGGGAAAGCTTTCAGCGCGGAAGCAGCAGCGTTCAGAGACATTGGTGCAGGTGCAGGTGCTGGAGGATGAGCGGGACGCGCTGTTGACGCAGATGAAGGGGCTGCAGTTGAAGCTGGTGGACCGGCTCGGGCTCACAGATGAGGATCTGGAGGCCGCCTCACAGCAGCTGGCTCGAAAGGGTGCAGAGCTGAAGGAAGTGACCATGACAATCAGTGACACGCTGTCAGCGATGGCGCAGGAAGTGGTGGGGACCGACGAAGAGGCCGACGTGTGCCTGTTTGATGCCCTGGCGCGGGTGCAGCAGCTGGAGTTTGAGAAGATGACAGTGGAGGTGAACTTGCACGAGCTGCAGGCGAACGCCGCGGCGAGGCATGATGCAGAGGAGAGCGAGCTTGGGGCCGCCAAGAAGGAGCTCGAGGCCACACGCGGCGAGCTGGAGAGCGTGACGCAGTCTCTCGGTGGAGCCCTGGCAGACGCGGAGGCGCTGGTGAATCGGGAGAAAAGGCTGCGAAGTAGCGCGGCGGAGGAGATGGCACAGCTCCGTGACGAGCTGCAGCTTGTAAGCAGCCAATCCAAGGCCAAGGTGGCGACCCTGGAGAAAGAGAAGGAGTCTTTGGAGGCTCAGGTGGCGCAGCTGCGGGCAGACATGGAGGCGAAGATCCGCATCAAGGCAGGGCTGCTGGAGGAGGCGTCCGATGACCTGGCCGTGAAGGAGGCTGCTTTGCAGGAGGTGGCCGCCACTGTGGCGTCGTTGGAGGCTGCTGTTGAAACGGCCTCGGAGGAGCAACGGGCGGAGCGGGACGCGATGAGCGGCGCCCAGGCGCTGCAGGTGACGGCGCTAGAGGCCCAGCGAGCAGCGCTGGAAGCGCAGGTGGCGCAGGTGAGGGCGGAGCTGGAGGCGCGCGAGGACCTGCAGCGGCGGGAGATGGCGCTCGCAGCGCAGAAGCTGCAGCAGAAGGAGGTGGAGCTGAAGGAGGTGGCGGCGGCGCTGCAAGCGGCGCTGGGCACGGTGAAGCAGCAGGGCCAGAAGTTCCAGAAGGAGAAGGCGCTGGTGATGGAGAAGATGGCTCGGATGAGGAGCGTCTATGAGAGCAAGGAGGAAGCGTACTGCGAGGAGCTGGAGGCCAAAAAACAGGAGCTGGAGACGGTGACGGCAGGGATGAAGGCAGCCTTGGAGGAGGTGAAGACTCGAAGCGCAGTGGAGCTCGCAGCGCGCGACGCGACGCTGAGCGCCACCGTGGCGCAGGTGCAGATGGTGCAGGGGGAGAAGCAGACGCTGGAGGCCCAGATTACAGAAATTCACAGGCTGGCCCAGGCGGGGGTCCTGAAGCAGCAGGCGAAGCTCGCGAAGAGGACCCGCCAACTGGAGGAGAAGGACGTTGAGCTGAAGGAACTGGCCTCCACGATGGCCGCCTCCATCCAGGCGGTGACGGAGGAGGTACGCAGGCCCCAACACATTTAAGCAGATGCCCGGGACCTAGCCCGTAGGGGTGTGCAGAAGCCTCGGCAGAGCGACACATCGCTGATGGCTGGCGACGAAGCAGGTCTCGCCAAATCTGCTGTCCACTCGACCGCCTTTCCAGTGGTTTATGATGGTCTTCGAAGGAATGCGCGTGTGCGTGTGCGTGTGTGCGTGCCAGCTTGAATTTTGTGGGGAGCACTTAGGTGCCCGCATGTTGCCTTTTTTTGACATGGGGTGTCCATGCTGTGTGGTGTGACTGCATTCATGACATAACCATGGACCAACAGGTCCCATCCATCGACCGGGAGCCACTGGGGGGCATGCCAGTAGGGTCCGCTTACTCCGTAACCCAGAGACCAACAGTTGTTTGGCGACGATCGGTCACATCGTTTCATCTTTCCATGCTGCTTTGCATTTGGGTTGGGAATATGTATGCTTTTGTGGTATCTTGTCACGGCCCCGTCCTGCTCTTGATTCGCTTCTCACATCCACTGGGATGATGGTGGGCTGGCTTTTGTTGGCCGATCTCATGCCGTTCAGTGTGTGCATGTCAGCAGGGTTCGCTTACTCCGTAACCCAGGGACCAACAATTGTTGGGCGATTAGCGGTCTCATCGTATCATCTTTCCATGCTGCTTTGCATCTGGGTTGGGAATATGTATGAGTTTGTGGTATGTTGTCACGGCCCCGCCCTGCTCTTGATTTGCTTCTCACATCCACTGGGATGATGGTGGGCTGGATTTTGTTGGCCGATCTCATGCCGTTCAGTGTGCGTGTGCGGGGCGGTGTGTGAGGGGCAAAGTGCACAATTTGATTGAGTAGATGCTCTGATCCAAACTGATGCTTTGACAGGAACCCTCCTGGCGGAGGGGACATGTGGGCATCCCTCATGCCGATGATTGAGCATCGAGCTACGTGCCGCCCGAAGGTATATCTCAGATTGTGCTGTGGCGGGAGGCTGTGGCGGGAGGAGTGCAGGGGGCGGAGAAGCTGCTGGCACAAGAGGCGCTGCAGGAGAAGACGCTCGTGCAGCTACGGACCTTGGTGAAGGAGAAGGAGCAGCTGGAGGCCTGCGTGCGGGAGCTGCAGGACGCCCGGCTGGTGCAGGATGCACGGCAGTCGCAGGAGCTGGACGCGAAGGTGGTGGAGCTCAAGGCGAAGTCCACCGAGCTGCAGGAGCTGACTAGGACGCTGAATCTCGCCCTGAAGGAGGTGACGACGCAGAGTGAGGAGCGGCTGGCGGAGCGGGACGTGCAGCTGGGCAAGACGGCGGCGAGGATTCAGGCCTTGGAGCTGGAGCGCGAGTCACTGAAGGCGCAGGTTGCGGGTCAGAAAGGGAGCCGAGAGGAGTCGGCGGAGAAGGCACAGGAGCTGCGCGAGGTGACACTTGCGATGGACGCGGCGCTGCAGGAGGTGAAGGCGCAGAGCACGGAGAAGCTGGCGGAGCGCGAGGCGCAGCTCAGTGAGGCGGTGATAAAGTACCAGTCGCTGGAGGCGGAGAAGCAGGCTGTGGAGGTCGAGGTGCAGAGGCTGCAGGGGGAGATGAAGGAAAAGGAAGCGGCGCAAACAGCGCGCATAGAGGCGCAGGCAGCGCAGCTGGAGGCGAAAGGCTCGGAGCTGGAGGCGGTGACCGCGGCGATGCATGCGGGTCTCCAGGAGATGGAGGAGAAGAGCTCAAAAAAGCTGGCTTCCCTTGATGCGGAGCTCACGAAGGCGGTGCTGCAAGTGCAGGCGCTGGAGGGGGAGCGGCAGGCGCTAGAGGAACGTGTCAGCGAGCTGCACGCGACGGTGGAGAGCAAGGAGCAGGAGGCGGGGCGGTTGGCGGCGAGCGCGAGGGAGTTGACGGCCAAGGAGGGCGAGCTGAAGAATGTGACCCAGCAGATGAATGTGGCGCTGGAGGAGGTGAAGCAGCAGAGCAAGGAGAAGCTGGCGGAGCGTGAGGCCCAGATGAATGAGGCCGTGACGAAGTACCAGAGCCTGGAGCAGGACCAGCAGAAGGTGCTGGAGGCCGTGAAGGAGCTGCAGGATGAGATGCGGGCGAGAGACGAGATCCAGGCGCAGCAGCTGGAGCAGAAGGCCATGGAGCTCGCCGCGAAGGGCCATGAGCTGCGCGAGCTGACCGGGGCGATGAACGTCACGCTTGAAACGCTCAAAACCCAAAACGCGGAGCGGCTGGCAGTCCGAGAATCGCAGCTGTCCTCAGCAGTGGCTCAGGTGCAGGCGCTGGAGGGGGAGCGGCGCGAGCTGCAGGCGCAAGTGCAGGAGCTGCAAGGCATGCTGCACGGGAAGGAGGGCCTGGAAAAGCTGGAGGCGAGCCAGCTCGCGCTGTACGCGCAGGAGCTGGCGGCGAAGGAGACGAAATTGACGCAGGTGACGGGGGCGATGAACAGCGCTCTGGAGGAGGTGAAGGAGCAGAGCGCAGAGAAGCTGGCACGGGAAGCGCAAATGAGCGAGGCGGTGCTGAAGTACCAGGCGCTGGAGGCGGAGAAGCTGGCGCTTGACGAGCAGGTGCAGCAGCTGCAGAGCGAGCTGCAGGCCCAGGACCTGCGCCAGGTGAGGGAGCTCGAGGCGAAGGTGACGCAGCTCGCAGCGCGGGAGGAAGAGGTGAACAGCGTGCTCTCCCGGTACGAGATCCTCGAGGCCAGCATGCAGGCGGCGGAGGCCCAGGCGGAGGAGCTGCGGGCGCAGCTCGAGGCGCAGGGTGCCCAGCACTCGGCGGAGCTGGACGCCAAGGCGGCGGAGCTGAAGGAGAAGTCGGCGGAGATGAAGCAGATGACGGACACGATGGCGAAGGCCCAGGCGGAGGAGCTGCGGGCGCAGCTCGAGGCGCAGGGTGCCCAGCACTCGGCGGAGCTGGACGCCAAGGCGGCGGAGCTGAAGGACAAGTCGGCGGAGATGAAGCAGATGGCGGACACGATGAAGGCAGCGCTGGAGTCGGTGAAGGGCCTGAGTGCTGAGCGCCTGGCGGAGAAGGAGGCGCGGCTGTTGCAAGCGCAGGCGGCCGCGCAAGCCCTGGAGGCGGAGAACCGCCTGGTGCAGATGCAGCTGCAGGAGTCGAAGCGCGCTCTGGAGGGCGCCAGTCAGGGCGAGGCGGAGAAGGAGGAGGACATTGCGGCGATGGAGGCGAAGTTGAAGGAGATGAAGGCGTCGATGGGCGCAGCGCTGGAGGCGGTGGAGCGGAGCAGCCAAGAGAAGCTGGCAGCGCAGGAGGCGCTGGTGGCGGAGGTGCGAGAGGAGGCGCGGTCACTGGAGGCCGAACGGCAGATGGCCGAGGCGCTCGTAGAGCAGCTCAAAGCTGAGTCTGCAGCGAAGGAAAAAGCTCAGGTGGAGCTTCTGCAGGCGAAGGGGAGTCAGCTGGCAGCCAAGTCCCAGGAGCTGAAGAAGGTGAGCGATACAATGAGCGCCGCGCTGGAAATGATGCAAGGGGAGACCGCATCGCGGCTGGCAGAGCGTGACCAGGAGCTTCGCCGGACCGTGACGCAGGTTCAAACGCTGGAAGGTCAGAAACAGGCGCTGGAGACTGAGCTGCGCGCGCTGCAGGAGACGGCGGCAGGGCAGGGCAGCGCCAGCGCGCAGCAGGAGCTGTCATATAGACAGGAGCTGGCGGCAAAGGGGGCGCAGCTCAAGGAGGTGAGGGCGGCGATGGAGAGCGCGCTGCAGGAGGTGAAGGCGCAGAGCTCGGAGAAGCTGGCGGAGCGCGAGGCGCAGCTGAGCGAGGCGGTGGACAAGTACCAGGCACTGGACACTCAGAAGCGTGGCGTGGAGGCGGAGCTGCAGCGGTTGCAGGTGGAGATGAGCACGAAGGATGCGCTGCAGGCTCAGCAGCTACAAGCGAAGACCCTGGAGCTGACGGCGAAGGAGAAGGAGTTGAAAGCGATGTCGGTGGAGATGGCGGCAGCGCTGGAGGATATGAAGACGAAGGGCACGCGGCAGCTTGTTGAGAAGGATGCGCAGCTGGCGGAGCGCGTCTCGCAGGTGCTGGAGCTTGAGGCACAGAAGCAGTTGCTACAGCTGCAGATGCAGAGCGCGGAGGGGATGGGGCGGTCACAGGGGGGCGAGGCGGTGCAGAGGCTGGAGCAGGAAGAGTGGGAACTGTCAGTCAAGGAGGGCGAGCTGGCTGAGATGAGCAGGGCAGCCGGTGCGACGCCGGCATCAGTGGAGGAGGCGAGGGAAGAGCGCATGGCGAGCAAAGACACGGCGCTGCAGGAGTCCGTGGCTCGGGTCCAGGCGCTAGAGGCAGAGAAGGCAGAGCTAGAGGCCAAGGTGCATCGGCTGCAGTCGCAGGAGGGCGAGAGAGCGGAGGAGGTCCGGGAGCTGGCGGAGAAGCGCGCGGAGCTCGAGGCGGTGACGGCGGCGATAAACGATGCTCTGGAGGAGGTGAAGGAGCAGAGCGCGGAGAAGCTGGCGGAGCGCGAGGCTCAACTGAGCGAGGCGGTGCAGAAGTACCAGTCGCTGGAGGCGGAGAAGCACGACCTGCAAGACCAGGTGACGGCGCTGCAGGCGGAGATGCAGGAGAAGGACTCCCTGCAGGCTGAGGAGCTCGAGGAGATGTCCGCCGAGCTGTCAGCGAAAAGCGAGGAGCTGCAGCAGATGACGTCAGCAATGAACACCGCGTTGGAGACGGTGCGGAACCAGAGCGCGGCACAGCTGGCGGAGCGGGAGGCCGAGCTGAGCGAGATCGTGGAGGAGTACCAGGCGCTGGTGCGAGACACGCATTTCGTGGAGGACCAGATGCAGCTGCTGAGCGCAGAGATGACGATGAAGGAAATCGTGCTCGAGGAGCAGCTGGCTGCGAAGACGTTGGAGCTGGATGTGAAGACGCAGGAAATGCAAGGGATGGCGGCGATGATGAACTCGGCGCTTGCGAGGGTGCAGGCGCAGGGTGCCGAGACGGTGGCGGAGCGTGACGCGCGGCTGAGCCAGGCGGTGTCTCAGGTTCAGGCGCTTGAGGAGGAGAAAGGGGCGCTTGAGCTGGAGGTGCAGCGGCTGTCTATGACAGGCGACATGAACACACAGGAGCTAGAGACGACTGAGGCGAAGCTCAAGGATGTGAACGCGGCGATGGATGCCGCCCTGGAGGATGTAAGGACACAGAGTGAGGAGCGGCTGGCGCAGCGCGACGCCCAGCTGAGCGAGGCGCGGGATCAGGTGCAGAAGCTCGAGGCGGAGAGTACAACTCTAGAGCAGCAGGTGAAGAACTTACATGCGATTCTGCAAGGGAAGGACGCGCTAGATGAGCTGGAGCACGAGGAAACCCTCCGGGAGCACTCGGCGCTGGAGGCGCAGCTGAAGCAAGTCATGATGGCCATGGACGATGCGGTGGAGAAGGTGAAGGAGCAGAGCCGCCTGAAGCTGGCGGAGAAGGAGTCCCAGGCGGCCGAGATTGTGGTGAAGTACCAGGCGCTGGAGTCGGAGAAGCGCTCTATGGAGGAGACGCTGCGGCAGCTGCAACGGGAGATGCAGACGAGGAGCGAGGTGCAGGCGCGGCAGCTGCAGAGCAAGTCCGAGGAGCTGGCGGCGAAAAGCGCGGAGCTGAAGGAGGTGCAGGCGGAGATGGACTCGGCGCTTGCGGCAGCGCGGGCCCAGAGCGAAGAGCGTCTGGCGGAGCGGGACGCGCGGCTGGGCAAGGCGGTGGCGCGCGCCGAGGAGCTCGAGGCTGAGAGGAACGCGAGTCGCGAGCGGATCCGGGAGCTCCAGGCGGGCGTTGAGGCTCAGGAGACGCGGCAGGTGGAGGAGTTGGCGGCGATGGCGGAGGAGCTACGGGCGAAGGACGAGGAGCTGCAGCAGGGGATCTCTGAGATGAGCCGCGCCATGATGCAGGTGATGGAGCCGAGCTCCGGATGGCAGGCCGCAGCGGCGAGCGCGGGCGGGCAGGTGAGGCAGGAGGAGGGACTGCGCCGCGCGGTGACGTCGTACCAGGCGCTGCTTGCCGACAAGCAGGCGATACAGCTGCAGGTGGAGCACTTGGAGGGGGAGCTCGCTGTGAACAACAAGTTGCAGGCGATGCAGGTGCAGGCGAAGACGCAGGAGCTGGTCGCCCGGAGCCGCGAGCTCCGCCAGGTGACCGCGGCGATGAGCGCCGCCTTGGAGGAGGTGAAGCGGCAGAATGTGAAGCGCTTGGCCGCGCGCGACCAGCAGCTGACGCGCACGGTGCAGCGGGTGCGCGCCCTGGAGGGCGAGCGCAAGGCGCTGCAGACGCAGATGAAGGAGCTGCAGGTGGCGCTGCAGGCCCCGGGTAGCACCAAGACGTCCATGGCAGGCGAGCTCAAGGCAAAGGAGGCCAGACTGAGCGAGGTAGCGGCGGCGTTAAAGCTGGCGCTGGAGGAAATGAAGGACCAGAGTGCTGCGAAGGTGCAGCAGCAGGAGGAGATGCTGGTGGAGTCCCTCGGAGAGATCCGGTCGCTGGAGGCGGAACGGGTGTCAGTAGAGGCGCATGTGGCGCAGCTGCGGGGCGAGGTGGCGCAGCTGCAGGGGGAGAGGCAGCAGAAGGACGCGACGCAGGCTGCGCAGCTGCTGGAGAAGAAGCAGGAGCTGGAGGCGAAGAGCCAGGAATTGGAGGAGGTGACCGGGTTGATGAAGGCTGCCCTCGATACGGTGCGGACTCAAAGCATGGAGCAGCTGGCGGAAAGAGAGGTGCGGCTCGGCGAGGCGTTGGCACGCATCGAGGTGCTGGAGGAGGAGAAGCAGAAGGTGGAGTCGCAGGTGCGCGAGCTGCGGGGCGCAACGGAGGCTCGAGGCAGCGCAGAGCGCCAGCTGCGGATTGTGCAGGGGGAGAAGCAGGAGCTGCAGGCGCAGATGGAGGCGGAGCTGGAGGAAAAGGACCGGGCGATGGAGTCGATGATGAGCCGGTCTGAGAGCGAGCTGGCAGCTTTCCGGAAGGAAAAGGCCGCGGTGATGCAGCGGGTGGATAGGATGCAGCAGGATTATGACACGCAGGAGCAGGAGCATGCGAAGGAGAAGGAGGCGGTGATGCAGAAGGTGATGCGTCTGCAGCAGGAATCGCGCCGGCTGCAAGAGGACTCCCAGCGCAAGGAGGCGGTGGCGGCAGAGGAGAAGGCGGCGGTGATGCTGAAAGTGGAGCGGATGGCCGACCAGCTCCAGCGCCAGGAGGTGGACCAGGCACGGGAGATCGAGGAGAAGGAGCAGGCGCTGGCGGAGATGGCGGCGCGGATGCGGACGGAGAAGGCGCAGGCGGCGCAGAAGGTGAAGAGCCTGGAGGCGGAGATGGAGCAGAAAGAGACCCGCCTGATGGAGGACATCCAGCTTCAGGCAGAAGAGCTGCGGCAGTCCTCCGCAGAGATGATGGCCTCCCTGCGACAAGCGCGGGAACAGGCCGCAGAGCTGGAGCGCGAGAAGGAGACGAAGCTGGGCGAGGCGCTGGGCAGGTACCAGGCGCTGGAGGCAGAGAAGCGGGACCTGGAGGAGCAGGTGCGCGGCCTGCAGACGAAGATGCAGTACAAGCAGGTTTTGCTGAATGAGAGCGCGGAGGCGCGGGAGATGGAGGTGACTGCGAAGGCACAGGAGCTGGAGTTGGTATCAGCGGCGATGAAGGCCGCCCTGGAGGATGTGCAGACTCGCAGCGCAGAGCGGCTCAAGGAGAGTGACACCCAGGTGACGCAGCTGGAAACGCAGGTGCAGTCGCTGCAGGCTGAGGCGGCGGAGCAGAAATCATCGCAGGCTGATGCACTGCAGGAGAAGGAGCAAGCACTCGTCGCGAAGGAGGCGGAGCTACGCAAGACCAACGACAAGATGCACGCCCTGGTAGAGGAATTGAGCACTCAGAGCCAGGCAGAGCTGGAGGGGCGTGACGCACAAGTGGCGGAGCTGAAAACGCAGGTGCAGGCCATGCAGGTAGAAGCGGCGGAGCTGGAAACGCAGGTGCAGTCGCTGCAGGCTGAGGCGGCGGAGCAGGAATCATCGCAGGCTGATGCACTGCAGGAGAAGGAGCAAGCACTCGTCGCGAAGGAGGTAGAGCTACGCAAGACCAACGACAAGATGCACGCCTTGGTAGAGGAGTTGAACACTCAGAGCCAGGCAGAGCTGGAGGGGCGTGACGCACAAGTGGCGGAGTTGACGACCAGGTTCCAGGTGTGCGCAGCGCTCCTTGTTCCATGCGCCCCCCGCCGTGAGTACAGCTGCTGCCGTACAGTGCACAGCCAGCTTTGGGGGGTGTAAGCCCCCGCAGGGTCTATGGATGCCGGGGACGCAGATATCAGGTGCTGAAGAGAGAATAATCCTCGCCTGTAGAAGAAATTGAACTTGACCTCTATGGTCTGTATGGTAGGCAGCTTAGTCGGTGATGCAAGTCAGCGTTTCGAGTGGGCTGCTGTGTAGCGTATCCTTAGATCGATTTCCTTGGCCCCATATAGCCACAGAAGATTGGCTGCTTTATGTACCAACACCGGGGATCAAGGGATTCAGCACACGCTCGGCGGTGTGAGTGATGTGTGGGTCTTCCGTAATTCGACGCACCCCCCCCAACCCCCCCTATGGGCGAGCTCCGAATTGCATCATTCCATGCACCCCCGTGGGCAAGGTTCAAGCTGTGTCATTCGATGCATCTCGGGGTTCCTGGCACCGTGAGGGTGGTGGGACAGCATGCTTGGCCGAATGCCCTGCCAGGAATGCAGTCGCCGCATCCGTCCAATCCGCTTCTTCTGCACAACGCGGCGGGCACATGCCAATAGAGCCGACAGCTGAGGGCGCCCTCCTCGAATACAGCGAATCACAAGCGAATGATCAGCTAGTACTGGCAGACCCTTCACAAGCCAGCGCTCGCCCTAGCACCTGGCACCCCTGGCACTCTCCGCCTCGCTCGGGGGACGCTCCCAGACACCGCGCGCCACAAAGCGGGGAGCTGTGTGATGGTGAGCGGGCTGGTGCTGGTGCCAGGCCTTGGAGGCGGAGAAGGGGACGCTGCAGCAGCAGCTGCAGGAGCTCCGTAGTGAGGCTGGGTCTAAGGAGAGCTTACTGTCTGAGCAGCTGGAGGCCAAGTCGCAGGAACTGGTGAAGAAGGGTGTGGAGCTGCAGGAGGTGAGGGAGGCGATGGGTGCAGCGCTGGAGGAGGTGCAGGAGCAGAGTGCGGTGAAGCTGGCGGAGCAGGAGGCAGTGCTGGCGGCCTCCGTGGCTGAGGTGCGGGAGCTGGCGCAGCTCAAGAGCTCCTACACCAAACTACTTGCCGACCTGCAGGTGAGACCAAACACACGCCGCCGCAGGCTGTGCGATGAACGCCCTTACAGCTCGCGGACAGCTGATAAGCTCCCTGCCGCTGAGAGCCAATCCTGGCCCTCCCCTTCCCCTTCAGATGGCTCGCATGCCCGGAAAGGGGTCCATCCTCACGCGCGCTCGGCAGGGTTCCCCTCACTTGATGTTGTTCCCTACGTTCCTCCGACATGCTCTGCTTTCGGCTATGACTCTTCCCTCCACTCGGGCAGTGGGTTCCAACTGGAATCTTGCTACTGCTGTAACAAACTGAGGCCGCCCAATACAGCAGTGGCAGCCCCCATCCCCCTGCCCTTTGCCCTTTAATCTTCCTGCCTATCTCCAGGCTGTGATATATTGCCCCGGCCTCTGCCTCAGGCAGGTACTCCACCCGCCATGAGGTGAGATGCTCCGCGGTGGCATGTGCGCGCAGGAGGAGATGACAGCCACGAGCGCCGTCCAGGAAGCGGCGCTGGCTGCCACGGAGGAAGAGCTGTCCGCCAAGGAGGAGGCAGTGCGGGAGTTGGATGCACGAATTGCGGCCACCGAGGCCCAGGGCTTGGCCCTTGGGGAGGAACGCGAGGCAGCAGTGAGGGAGGCCCTGGCGGCAGTGGAGGCTCTGGAGGCCGAGAAAGGGGCATTGGAGGAGGAGGTGCAGCGGGTGCAGGCAGACATGCAGGAGCTGGCGAAGACGGAGATGGCGGTTTTCGAGGAGGAGAAGCAGAAGATGGCGCGACGGGTGGAGGAGATGCGGAAGGCGCACCAGCTGAAGGAGGCGGAGCAAGTGGCGCAGCTCGAGGCGAAGGAGGCGGAGCTGCAGGACGTGACGGCGGCGATGCAGGACGCGCTGGAGCAGGCGCAGGCAGAGGCGCAGGGGCAGGAGGCGCAACTCAGGCGAGGGGTGGAGATGTATGGGTCCCTGGAGGAGGCGAAGGCGACGCTCGCTGCTGAGCTGGAGCGCGAGCGTGGCGAGATGAAGGCTGAACGTGGGCGTCTGGTGTCGGAGGTCTGGGCGAGGGAGGAGGAGCTTGCCAGCATGACCGCCGCCATGGACTCCGCGGCGCAGTCGATGGAGGAACTGAGAGGGAACCAGTTTGAGGAGCTGAGGCGGCAGAAGGAGCAGGTGGTGGAGGATATGCTGCTGCTCACGGAGCAGTTTGAGGCGAGGGAGGCAGCGCAGCTGGAGCAGCTCGAACAGAAGGAGGCGGAGCTGGAGGAGGCGCTGATGTCGGCGGCGGCCCTAAGCTCGGACGTGAGCGCCTCTGCGATGCGGCTGCAGCGCGCGGCGCAGCTGGAGCAGGCCCTCCAGCAGCAGGCGGAGGCGAGCAAGGCGGAGCTGGATGCAGCCCAGGGGCGCGTCGCGGAGCTGGAGCAGGAGCAGCAGTCAGCACTTCAGGAGATGCACTTGCTGCGTCAGGGTTTGGAGGTCGAGGACGCGTCCGGGAACCACTTCACAGTGTACTCACTGACGAGTGAGCGGGAGGCGCTGCGTGAAGAGGTGGGCCACCTGCAGGCCGCCGTGCAGGCGATTCTGGACGCCAGGGCGCAGGAGGTGGCGGAGACCAAGCTCGCGCTCGAGGCCAAGGAGACCGAGCTGCAGGAGGTGACCGTTGCGATGCAGGTAAGTCGCTGCTCCAGCTGCCGCTGTCACTTGAGCTTTCCCAGGATCAGTCAGGGGTCCCTCCCCGGCCCCCTCTCTCAGGGGGGTAAGGGAAGAAGACTGCCGATGATGACGGGCATCGGACTGAGGCTGGCGTGCTGCTCGAGGTGCAGGCGGAGTTGATGAGCGCGATGGGGCTGGCGGAGGAGGAGGCCCAGCGGGCTGCAGAGGCCCTGGAGGCGCGGCGCCAGGCGCAAGAGGAGGCGGCGGCGTGGGAGGCAAAGTGGCAGGAGACGCTGGAGCTGTCACGCGCCCTGGAGGCGGAAGAGACGGACCTCATGGAGCAGATCCAGAAGCTGCAGCGGCAGATGGTGCAGCGGGAGGAGGAGCTACTGGGGCAGCAGCGTGAGCTTCTGGCGGCGAAAGCCGAGGAAGCTAAGGAGGCGCGTGCGGGGGCGGAGGCCGCGGAAGCAAAGTACACGCAGGAGCTGGCAGCCAGGGATGCGGAGCTCGACGAGGCCACCACAGCCATGAAGGCGTCTCTAGCTGCCTCGGAGCAGGCGCACCAGGGCACGTTACACGACCTCGAGACGCAGCTAACTGCCGCGGCCAAACACGCAGAGGCAGTGGAGTCGGAAAGGGACCAGATCTCAGCGCAGTTGGCACATGTGGAGGCAGAGGCACGGAGTGCTGGAGGAGCGCTGACGCAGCAGCTCGAGGAGAAGGAGGAGGAACTCCGACTGAAGCAGCTGGAGCTGGTGGACGTGACCGAGAACATGGCACGGGCAATGGCGGCGGAGGCGGAGCGCGTGGAGGAACTGGACCGGCAGCAGGCCCTACGCGAGCAAGACCTGGCGAAGGTGGCCGGGCTACAGGGGGCGATGGAGGAGCTGGAGCAGGAGATTGCGCAGGTGCGTGGAGAGGCGCTTGGGCGATAGCCTGATGGGAGCGCAGGCACCTTTGGCGGATCAGCCCGCGCACCATGCGGCAGTCCCCGCAGTGTTCCGAACAAACGCCCCTGGCTGCCCGGGGAAGTTGGGAGGGTTGTCAGGGGGTGTTAGGGGTGGGGAGGGTGGGAGGGGGAGGCGTTTGAAATGGAGGGTGACTCTTGCTGCCTCTTCCTTACTCCGCTTTCGAACCTTTCTCGCCTTTGCTGTGCTGAGCTGTCCACAGACAAGCCGGCGGGCCTTTGTTTTGCGCGGACTGCATCCTTGCGCCGCCGCAGTGGGTGGGCGGAAAAGGAGAGCATGTCTCAATCGGGGAGCCGGGTTTTCAGCGCGCGCCTTCCAAAGCCCTTGAATGTTTGTGGGTTTCCTCTCTTCGGAGCATGTTTGCTTCATGCATCCCCCTCTCAATTCCGGAGCTCAATTCTGGAGCACTTGCAGAGGCTTTCGAGCTATCCCGATGCCATGTTGCGTGCTTGTTTCAGCAGTTGGCTGGTGCGCTGACGGTGGCCGCGCTCCTGTTGTTGCAGCAGCAATGAGCCCCCTTGCTCCTGGATGACGGCATGCCGTAGATTCAGGTGGTCTGCCTGTGACGAGTGCTGTGCCGTTGATTTGTCACCCGGCTGATCCGATTGGGCGCTGCATCCAGGCACGGGAGGAGCTGGCCGAGAAGGGCCGCCTGCAGGAGGAGCAAATGGAGGAGAAGGCGCAGGAGATGGCTATGCGGGAGGATCAGCTGCAGCGTGTGACGGCGGCTATGAAATCCACCATCAAGGAGCTGCATCAGTCGAACGCGGCGGCCGTGGAGGAGAAAGATGCCGAGCTGAGGGATACGGTGACCAAAGTGCGCCAGCTGGAGGCCCAGAAGCATGACGCGGAGCAGGCGCTGCGGGAGCTGCGCTCAGATCTGGACGCAGTCGTGGTGAGCCAGGGCGACGAGCTCGAGGTGAAAGCACGGCAGCTGTCCGCCAAGGAGGCTGAGCTCAAGGAGGTGAGGGCAGTTGGCCAAGAGCTGGAGCCCACGTGGCCTCCACACCCTTGCGCCCCACTGCTCCCATGCTGCGGTTCTTGTAGTGTGCGTGTCTGTGGTGTCTTGTATGGGGTGTCCATGCCGTGTGGTGTGACTGCATTCGTGGCATAATCATGGACCAACGGGTCCCGTCCCTCAACCGTGAGCCACTGGGGGGCATGCCAGCAGGATCCGCTTACTCCGTAACCCTGGGACCAACGATTGTTGGGCGATGATCAGTCACATCGTATCATCTTTCCATGCTGCTTTGCATCTGGGTTGGGAATATGTATGAGTTGGTGGCATCTTGTCACGGCCCCGCCCTGCTCCTGATTTGCTTCTCACATCCACTGGGATGATGGTGAGCTGGCTTTTGTTGGCTGATCCCATGCCATTCAGTGTATGTGGTATCTTGGCACAGCCCCTCCCTGCTTCTACATGCTTCTGTGTTCCGCTGGGATGGTTGGGGTCCGGCCTCGTTTAGCGCGCCTCCTTCCATTCTGTGTATGAGGCAGAGCTATGGCCGGGGTGGCGGTGGCAGGTCACAGCGGCGATGGAGGAGGTCCTCCAGGCGGCGCAGTCGCAGAGCCCCCAGGAGGTGGCGGAGCGCATGCGGCAGCTCACGAAGGCGGAGAAGCGCGTGCAGGGCCTCAAGGAGATGGTGCTAGCGGCGCAGGCGCAGATGACGGAGCTGGAGGCGAGGCACCAGCAGGAGCAACAGGAAATGCAGGGGGAGGTCGCAGCCTTCACCAAGGAGAAGCAGATTGTGATGAAGAAGGTGGCCCGCATGCAGGAGGACTTCAGCAAGAAGGAAGCCGCCGCGCAGGAGGAGAAGGCGGCCGTGATGTACAAGATCCAGCGCATGGAGGAGGAGTTCGAGGCCCAGCTCGCGAAGCAGACGGAGGAGAAAGCGTCGATCGAGCGCACGGTGCAGAGCATGGAGGCGGAGTTCGAGGCCCAGCTCGCGAAGCAGACGGAGGAGAAAGCGTCGATCGAGCGCACGGTGCAGAGCATGGAGGAGGAGTTCCTGCTCGCCGAGTCCGCCCAGGCAGAGGAGCTGCAGATGAAGGAGGCGGAGGTGCAGCGGCTGCGCGTCGACCTCAGTGAGGACGGCAGGAGGGCGGAGGATGCCGTGGCGAGCCTGCAGGTGAAGGAGGCCGAGCTGAAGGAGGTGACCGAAACGATGAATGACATGCTGGAGTCGATGCGAGCCAAGAGTGAGAAGCGGCTGATGGAGCGGGAAGCGGAGTTGAAGAGCAGCTTGGCGGAGTCTGCGGCGCTGGAGGCGCAGAAGGGAGCCCTGGAGCAGCAGGTGGAGCAGATGGGTCGGGCAGCACAGGAAGGGGCTGAGGAGCAGGAGGCGCAGATAACCGCCAAGGCGGAGGAGCTCTCCGCGAAGGAGGCAGAGCTGGTGGAGATGACAGCGATGGCGAATGACGCACTGCAGGAGCTGAAGGCGCGGGGAGCAGCACGCGAGGTGGAGCGTGGGGCAGAGCAGCTCGAGAAGGCGTCCCTGGTGGAGGCCCTCGAGGCGGAGACGCACGCCCTGGAGGCACAGATGCGGCAGCTGGAGGAGATGGCACAGGAGGAGCGCAAGCGGCAGAACGCGTTGCTCAAGGAGAAAGAGGAGCTGCTGCAGGTGAAGGAGGCGGAGCATGTGGCAGTGATGGACCAGGTGACTTCCCAGCGCCCACCTTTGTGACACATCGGAGCACTGTGTATGGTCTGTGTACGCGAGCCTCAGGAGCTCCGTCGTCCTGAGCCTCTAGCAGAGGGGAGCGCCGGCTCCTCCGGGCGAGCACGGCCACGCCTTCTCTGCTTTGAAACCCAGGATGCGGCCAGGCATGGTTGAACTTGCCGCTTCATACATTTGCATATTCCGAATGCAAGCCCGTCGACAGCGGATGACTGCATTACAGCACGGTCGCTCGTGGCGCGTTTTTCAGTGAGATCAAATCGATGGCAGACACGGGAGCTGTTTTATCTGCGCAAGGGCTGGATACCAACATGTGCATCGATGCTAGAGGGATCCGACTAAAATGTTTCCAACGTTCTCCATTGGTGGAGGGTTGAGCCCCTTTCGCAGCGCTCAGGCCGCGCGGTGGAGGGCTGAGCCCCTTTCGCAGCGCTCAGGCCGCGCGGTGGAGCGTTGAGCCCCTTTCGCAGCGCTCAGGCCGCGCGGTGGAGGGTGCCAGATGAACGCCCGCATGGCAGAGATGGAGGAGCGCGACGCGGATCTGCTGGCGGAGCAGGAGATGCAGCTGCAGAAAGCCGTGGGCGCGCTGCGGAAGCTGGGCGCCGAGCGCGACGCGCTGGAGGAGCGTTTGGGGCGGCTTATCGGGGAGATGCAGGCCGAGGAGGGCTTGACGGCAGCGCAGCGGGACCTTTTCAAAGCCGAGGTGCTGGAGAAGGAGGCGCACCTGGCGAAGCTGACCGAGGTGATGGAGGATGCTCTGCAGGAGGTGCGGGCCCAGAGCGAGGAGCAGCTGGAGGAGCGGGAGGCGCAGCTGGCAAGGGCGGTGGCGGCGGCGGAGTCCTTAGAACGCGACAAGGCGAATCTGGAGAAGCAGGTTGCGGCGCTTGCGGAGGAGCTGACCGGCCGAGATGCGCTCAAGGCCGAGGCCCTCGACACGAAGCAAGCGGAGCTGCAGGCAACGGAGCTGGAGTTGAGCGAGGTGACGGAGGCGCTGCGTGACAGACTGGCAGCTGCGGAGGGGCTGGTGGCGCTGAAGGACGAGCAGCTGGAGCAGGCTGCGGAGCTGGAGCGCCTGGCGCAGACGGAGATCCGCAGTTGGCAGGCAAAGAGCACGGCGGCTCTGCAGAAGGCCCAGGGCCTCGAGGTGGAGAAGGAGAGGCTGTTCCACCAGCTGCTGGAGCTGCAGAAGTCCGCTGAGCCGAGCAGCGCGTCCTTCCAGGTGCCGCCCCGTCCGCCTCCTCGTGCCTCGTGTGGCCTTCCCCCCACCCCTCTTGCTGCTCACCCCTGCGCCCCTGGGCCTAGACGCGGCGAAGCGCCATGCTTGTGTGGGTGTCGGGGCGCTGCTGTTGGGGTGTTGTTGTGCAGTGTGATGTGGGGGCTAGGAGCGCTGAGATTGGCGCAGAGTGCGGCAGAGGGGGCAACCTTGTGCGCGTGGCCTCTGCTGACTTGGCTGTGCGGAGGTGGGGCGGAGTGCAGGAGCGGGAGGCGCAGCTGCAGGAGCGACTGGAAGCTCTCACGGAGGACATGTCCAGCACGCTGGCGTACATGGACGTGCTAGCAGCAGACGAGACACAGATGAGGGTCTGGGCGAATACCGAGCTGGCGCAGCTCAGCGGGGAGATGGCGACAGGGGCGGGGTTGGGCGATCAGCGCTATAACGCGATGCGGTGGGCGGAGGGCCGCGTGATGCAGGCGGCCCGGAGGCTCACGGCACATGCTGAGAGGCGCGAGCGCTTTGAGCGCGACTTGTGCGACGCCGACGCGGAGGACCTGGTGGAGGCGCCCACCCTGATGGAGGAGCACGAGCGCGCCCAGGCTCAGCGCCGCGACGAGCTCGAGCAGCTGGCCCTGGCAGAGGCGGGGCAGCTGCAGGAGAGGAACCTGTCTGCGCTCGTGCTGGCGCAGACGCTCCAGGGGGCACGCGAGGCGCTGGTCGGGTCGGCCCGGCAGGGGGCAGAGGGTAATGAATGGCAAGCGCAGGCGCAGCAGCTGGAGGCGCAGCAGCTGGCCGAGGCGGTCCACACCGCCCTGGAGGTGGCCCAGGAGGCCACCCTCGTGCGGATCCAGCAAGCCGCGTGTGTCGCCGGGGAGCTCGGAGAGCTGCACGGTGACCGCACCTTGGCTCAGGTGCCTGGGCAGCAGGGCTGGTGGCGGCACGGCGGGACCGCGCTGGCGGAGGAGGAAGATGCCAGCGAGGCGCAGGCTGCGGCAGAGCAGCGAGAGCTGCAGCTGCTGCAGGTGTGCGAGCTGGAGATGCTGAAGCAGGGTATTGAGCGTGAACTGGAGGACCTGCGGGCGCGGCTGCAGCACGGTCCGGAGGAGGAGATGGAGGCGTGCGGGCTGCAGCTGGGCAGAAAGGAGGAAGAGCTGAAGGAGCTGGCGGCGCGCCTGCAGCGGGCGTTGGCATCCGCGGTGGAGGCAGCCTTGGAGGAGGCGGAAGCGCTCGACTCCCGCGCCACGGGCCTGGTGCGCCTGCAGGCGGTGCTACAGAGCGTCACTCGTGCACGCGCAGAGACGCTCGCGGCGGCGGCTGAGGACACTCCATCTGAGTGGCTGGCAGCCGCTAAGAGCCGGGTGGTCCGGGCAGTGGATGTGCTGGGTGCCACGATAATGGAGGCGGAGGCGATGGACGACCTGCGCGAGTGCCAGCTAGAGCTGAAGCAGGCGGAGCTGGTATGGCTGCAGGGCGAGGCGGAGGCGGCAAGTGCGTTGCTGCTGGCGCTCCGTGAGTCAGAGGCGGAGGCCCAGGCGCGACTGGCATCGCTGCAGCCCTCAAGCATGGTGCTGCGGAAGGAGCTGCAGCGAGTGCAGCGGGCGGTCCAGTCATCCGGCAGTGAGGTGCTTTCACTGGAGCGCCTTCCACACCCTTCCGGCGCCCACCAAGGGCTTCTCGGTGTGGTGCGGTGCAGCGTGGACCGCCGCCGTCACACCACCTCACAGCTTAAACCCCATCGTGTGCTGTCACATCAACCCGCACCTCTCCTCATCGGGGCGATTCTTTCACAGAGAGGCATGCAAGGAACACCTCGGTAAAGCCGGGGACGGGTCGGAGCAAGCAGGGCTGTGCTGCATCATTGCCTGCAGTGCCGGCATGAAGGGCAGCAGCGCTTTGCAGCTTCCCCGGAGCGGTGCATTCCCGCCACGTGGCAGTAGGCCAACGCTCTGTGTGCACACTGCTGGCCCACTCCCGAGAGGAACTTAGGCCGACCGGGCTTTGGAAGAAATGATGCGGGCTAGGTGTCGGTGGGCGGCTACCAGGCGGATGACGTCCACAAGCGGCGGGGCTGAAGGGGCTCGACTGGTTGCAGGCTGGGGACGAGCTGCTCCACGCGCTGGCGCTGGCAACAGAGCGGGAGAAGGAGATGGAGTCCGTGCAGGTGGCGTCGCAGAAGGAGGTGGAGGAGATTGCCGCGGAGGTAACCTCGGTGCAGGCGCAGGCGCTGGAGCTGGCCAGCGACGCGCGCGCGGCGCTGCTGCAGTGCCACGTGCTGCAGGTGGAGGTGCAGGCGAGCAGGCGCGAGCGCCGAGAGCGTACCCGCGACTGGGAGGCAAGGATGGAGGGCATCGTTCCGTTGTCGAGACGGCTGCCGGCAGTGATGGTGGACAAGCCAAAGGCCCAGGCGGAGGAAATGGAGTGGCACCAGCAGCGCATGGTGACGGAGATGGAGGCGGGTCAGACCCACCTACAGGCGCGACCCCACTAGCCGTGGCCTCCGCAAGTGCCTCCACGGCCTGACCGGCTCCTCCTGCGCCCCTGTGAGGAGGCGCGCCCACCAGGGGGATCTCTCCGGGCCACATGCCTGACTCCAGCCACGTGGGGGTATATGCGCGCAGGAGGCAGTGCAGGTGGCGGCGCTGATTGCGGAGCGCGCGGAGAAGAACCTGCTCCCCCTAGTGGACAGTGAGATGCAGGACGCGATCGCCCACGCAGTGCAGGCTGCGAGCGTTGAGCAGGCGGCAGGCGGCGACAGTGGCCGGGTGGACATGCAGGAGATGCGAGCACAGATCAGAGGAGCATCCGAGGCGACCCTGGCGCTGGAGGATCTGCAGGTGAGATCCGGGCAGCCCTGACCAATCAGCAGCGTGATGGCAGTGTGCGGGTGGGTGATGCTGCAGAGAGGGATGGAGTGGGGGAATGACACCAAGGAGGGCGCGGGGGGTGTGCTGCAGGCCCCCTACCTGCAGGGGCAAAGGGAGTTCTGATGGTCAAAGGGGGTTTTGGAGTCGCTGAGCGTGCACTGCAGGCCGGCTACCTGGAGGGGCAAAGGGAGGTTGATGATGGCCAAAGGGGGATGTTGGGGCTGGAGCGTGTGCTGCAGGCCCGCTACCTGGACGGGCGGCGGGAGGAATATGCCCGTCTTGCGGAGCGCCTGGATCGAGCGGAGAAGATCGTGGCGGAGCTGGAGGTTGCCCTCGGAGCGCAAGCCGGAGGGTTTGTGCAGGACCCGGATGTGATGGCCGCCCGCAATCAGCTCAGGCTCGCCCGCGACAAGGTTTCGCAGCTGCGCGCCGGGGTGAAGGCCGTGGAGGCGCAGCTGCAGGCGGGCGCGCAGCAGCAGGTGGTGCTGCAGGAAGGCCGCCTCGCCATGGACTCCAGGTTGACGCAGGTGAGGATGTGCTGCTGTGACAGCCAGAGCCGATTGCCGACTGTTGCGATGGAGCCGGGGCAGAAACAGTGGGGTGCAAAGCGTGGCAAAGCGGCCCGGTGGTTCTGAAGATGGTGAAGTTCTGAGACCTGCGTGTTTTCGAGAGGCGTGTGAAGTGGCCTCTGGCAAGCCTGCTCCCGATCAGGCAGCCCCATCGGGGGGGGGCTTGCGCGTGCTGGGTTGCCGCAGGGCGACAGTCCAGTGCCCAAGCAGAAGTCCAATGGGGGATGAGGGTTGGTGGTGTTGGTTTGGGATGTCCAGGTGGAGGGCCAGTTAGAGGATGTGTGCGCAGCGATCAGGCGGGTCGAGGCACGGGTGTCGGAGGCAGCGACGGTGCGGGCGCTGATCCTGGAGGCGGCGCACAATCGTAACCGGCAGTTCCGGCAAACGGCGGAGCGTGTGCGGGCGCTGGAGGTGGTGGTCGGCACTCTGCGGAAGCGGGCGCAGGACATGGAGGAGGATGGTGCCGGGCAGGTGATTGCCTCTCCCAGCGGTACAACTGCGGTGCCTGGGGGGGGGAGCAAGTACACGGAGGTGTTGGAGGCGCTGGCGGTGGTGGAAGCTGAGACAGAGCAGCTCGCTGCGCTCGCAAATGTGCAGATGGTGGAGCGGGACGCCGCCGTGGCGCGGGCGCAGGCGCTTGAGCAGCTGGAGGAGCTGGCGGACCGCCACCTGACCAGCGTGCAGGCGCGCGTGGCAGGTGCGTGCGCCGCCGTAGCGCAGCTGTCGGAGCTCGCGCGCGCCTCCTCCAGCGCCATCCACCGCGACATGTCCGCCGATGACGAGCTGGGGACGAGCGATGCGGCGGGCGCAGCGAGCTCCCCGCTTGCCATGCAAGCGCGCCAGGTGGCGCGCCTTCAGCAGGAGCTGACCGCCACACAGCGCAGCATGGCGGACACCCAGAAGGCCGTGAGGGTGCGCTCCACGCAAATTGAGGGTGGGGGGCGGGCAGTGATCCTGCGCTCTCTCGTTGATTTAATAGAAGTTACCTTTAGTTTGCTCGGCTTGGCGCGGAGACATGAGGATACTGAGGATACGTGCTTTACTCGGAAGCGCCGGCAATCAGATCTCCCGCGGGTGATTAGAGTTCTGAGGTGAACTGGCAACACGCTGCCGTGCGCACGTGGCAGATGTGAGCTGGTTTCTTGTGCGGGCAGTCTCTGTCCCCCAAAGCTCTTAGACTACCCAATGGTGGAGCCTAATTTTCGAGCCCAGTCACCTCACGCGCATCTGCAAGGGAGTCACTGCCTGAATGCCTGAGGGGAACGTAGGGCAGTGCTGCCCCGACCCCGAACCCCCCTGTCCGGTGTGCCGGTGCCTGGAGGGTGAACTCAGTGCCTCCGCCCCCCCTGTTCTGCGTGTACTGTTGCGTGGAGCATGGACCTGACATTGCCCTTGCCTCCCCTCCCCTGCCCCCACTGTTCTGCGTGTACTGTTGCGTGGAGCAGGATATGCTGCAGGCTGCGGGTGAGAAGGTGCGCCAGAGCCAGGAAGAGAAACGGGAGCTGGCGCGGCGTACCCAAGAGGTTGAGAGCCTCCGAATGCAGTTGCAGGAGGCTCGAGGTGGGGCTTCCAAGCTTCGCGCGAGGCGGAAGCTGCAGCAGGAATCTATGGAGCTGCACCGCGAAATGTGCGTCAACAGCAAGGACGGCGACGCAACAGCCACCCCAAGCTCCGACCCCGCTGTGCTCAAGTTTGCCGTCGAAGCAAGCCATCGGATCGATCCGCGCGTGCAGATCAAGGTGTGACCCGAAGGCGATGCGGACCGCGGCGAACTGGTTCCTATCTTTTGACAGATTTCTGGGACGGGACAAGCGCTATGTTGAGCTCCTCGACGGCCCAGAGTGCACCGTGTGCATGAGGAGGGGCTCAGTGGGCCCTCGCCACACTGAGAGTGAGGTTTGGAGAGCTGTGACGAGGGGATCTGGAGGGGGTGTGCTTTATGATGTGAGCCCAAAGCGCCTGGGTCATAAGATGACAGCTGGTGGCGGCAGCACATCGTACCGAATGCTGTTGAGGAATTATGTCGAGCCAGGCTGTGAGATTTTACATGTGCATGCCAGCACAAGGCATCCGAGGCTTTGACTGGAGTGCTCAGAAGCTCCTGAGCCGTGCCTTGGAGCCGGCGCTCCCACGGCCAATTTCTTCATTTCCTTCTCACCAGCACCACGCAGGATCAAGGGGGGCGGCAGGAGATCCCACGGCTGCGCTTGCCCTACAATGGAATGGAAGGCTAAGATGAGGGACCCGGGGGGATGGGGAGCAGACGGAGTTCGCCATGCACTACGCAGCTGACTATGGGGTCCAGATGATGTTGGTGACCTCAGCAGACCGCTGGGACCCCCAAAAGGGCCACCTCATGGAGTGGGGAACTGGTCACCGCTGGTCACTCCACATGACTTTCGCCTCGGGCACGGTTGTCCAGTACAAATACATCACGGTGCGCGTGCATGACAGCGGTTGGGTGGAGCCGCTGAGGTGGCAGCAGGGAAACAACCGGGTGCTGACGCTGCCCACCAGGTGCGCCGCTGGGTTCCCAACACTCAACCCCCCTCCCCTACCCCCTGCTCGCCATTGCAGACCTGGGACGGCATAGCCACAGCTGCGCAGTTTGGATTGAGCTCCGGGTTGTTCCAAGAAAGGAGTCATATGATCCGGTGATCCACGACGATGTCGAGGGTCTGGCGAACATTTAGTATACCAGCGTTTACGTTTCATGAGTACAGTGTGGACTCCTCAGAGGTTAGGTCTCTCCTCGAGGTTAGGTCACATGCCTGTTGTGATAGCCGAATGTGCCCATTGCGCTCCCTATGGCTTTGCTGCGGGCACATGTGCTGAGCGACTGAAAAGTAAGCACGTCCTGCGGCGAGTGGGCCCCACAGAGATTTTTACCACGGGGAGACTGTCGTGTGCAACGACGTATGGGATGCGTGCCCCCTGTTAGGTGTGTTTGCTTCCTGGCCCATCACACAGCCCCCTGGCCCATCCCCTTGCGCGACGCTCTCTTGCCTCACTAAGCCCTCCTCTTCCCTTTTCATGTCCTTCCTTCCCGTCCTCTCAGCCCCCTGAATCCCTCTGCAAGGCTTAGTCCCCCTTCCCCCTTGGCCATCACTGCGGCATCCCCCTTTCTCAGTACTTTCCACCCTTGCTCAGGCCTCCTTCCCCTTCTCGCTGTGCCCACATCCTGCTCACTCAGCACTTTGCGTTATGTCGCTGTCTTTGCTCAGCCCTCCTTTTCTCCGATTTCTCCGCCATCCCCCAATCACTCAGCCCTCCTTCGCCATTCCAGGCGTATCCAACTCCCAAGCTTTAGCTGCGAGGATGCCCGGTTCGCTTGGACTGCCTTCGTGTCGAATATGAGCTTCAGCTGTTGAGATAGCGTTCAGCTGTCGAGGTTAGAGTGAGCCGGGCATTGATGCGTGGATCCGCGGGGCCTTGATTTTATTGAAACTCCGCCAATATGATCCGTGTCTCTTTGCAGGGCGAGTGGAGACTGTGGGCGAAGATGGAAGCCTGAGCTATCTCATTGAAAGTGGCGGTGGCTACTTCTATGACGAGCCAGACGTTGTCGAGGATCAGGCCAAGCAGCTGGAGGACCTGTTGAGTTGGGCAAGCACAAATCCCTTGCGAACTGCTCTAGCTCTGCTTGGTCAAGATCCAAGCGCAGATTCGGAAGGTGCCGCTGTGTAGGCTGGTTGCCCGACATGAAATTGCACAACGGGATAAAAGGCGGTGTTTGGAGGAGTGAAGTTTCGTTGATCTTCATTGAACTTCCAAGTGTCATAGCTTGCTTGAGAGTTTGTGTGGACTGGCAGTATATCTTCTAAGGCTCGATGTTAACAGAATAGCACCATAAAGTTTACGATTGGGTCACAGTCTAGGTGGTGTGCCAATATGACCACTTCCGCGACTCAGATGGGATGGATTGACTGTTTTTTGTATCCACCCATGTGGAGCACGATTCCTATAGTTTAGCATTTAGGAGAACCAATTTTCATGTTGATAATTCGATATTTGATGTCCCCGTGTGTCCATTGTGTGGGATTTTAAGCTTAATCGGAATTTTAGGTCGAAAACCGAGTAAAATGTCCGATATATGCAATTTCAGCGATTTGGACCATTTCAAAATTACGAATCTGACACCCATAATGGGGCGTATTGATGACGACAGTTTCACGTTTCATAAACTAAACAAATGCGATTGCACTTTTTACCGCAAGTTTACCGCAACTCTCACGATATTTACAAAACTCCCGGTGCAAATCTACCCCAACTGAGTCGTGGAAGTGGTCATATAATAAACGCCCGTTAAAACTACTACACTTTTTCGGTGTACGCGAGTCGCTTTAGCATTGTATCAAGCTGTATTGTGTGATCCTAATGGCACTTGGTGGAAGGGTGCAGGGCCCACACATAGTTATAATTGCCCCACCACAATTCGAATCAAGCCCCCCTCACGCGTGCATCACCACACGGAAACGTGCAACTTGTACGTATTCCACGCACTAATTACGCGCACTAGGGTCATGGCGCGTATTCTGCCCATAGGACTTTATCGATAATTTGTTATATGCATGTTGAAAAGACCTTGCACATGCAACCCTGAAATATGCCTAGAAGCGCGCGGACTAGCCTACACAACAGTTTGTCAATGTGTCATCCCCACGTACACGTCACCACGTGTAACGCAAACCTACATTAATTCATAATTAAGTTGGGGAGCATCCGATGAATCGGAAATGATTACGGTGCGTCCCCAGTCACTAGTGGCACCCAAATCGGGCACCGACAATCCGACAAAAAAATAAGGTAGCAGAGGGGGTTGTCCATTATATGTATGGTGTCGGAGGGGGGCAATTTTGGGGGAACTGATTTCTACCCATCGCTCCCAAAGTCGGTTCCCTGTCGGGAACCAGTTCATGTCGATATATCTACTCGAGCTGCGCATGCAGCTTATGGGAGAATTTTCTGATGGCTTAACGCCATGCTGAGATATGGACCGATTTCCGATGTATTAGTTTTAGCGGGCCAACCTGTATAACCGATTCATAATCATATCCTTCAAATTTAGTAGCATAATGGGACTAAGACAAAACCCATGATTGTTCATGCATGACTGTGAACTATGTATGTGCTAATTGGGTTTAGGCCTCCTTGGTGACACTACTTAAAAGCGATTAGGAAATATATAAGCAGTCAAAGCGATCCGCATCGAAGGAAGCTGTTGCTGAACCTTGCTCAGAGGACGAAGCAGCCTCGAGCACCGCCTGCGGTTGGCCGCGGCGCTCGCCAACCACTGCCACCGCTGGAAGTACGAGTTGCTGGAAATGACAGTCTAACTAGTTCGTACAGTCAGGTGGCATATTCAGTGTGTCGATCACCCTCGGTTTCCAGCTTGTGGCCTAGACTCGGTGCTGGATATGACACTCTGACAGTGTCACCGTCTACTGTGTCATCACCGATACGGTTTTACTACTATGACTACTACACTGTCATCACCGCCATCTCCTTTCATTCGACTTCCAATGTCAGACCGCATCTCTCTTGCAGGCGGCATGCCCATTCCTGACATCTTAGGGCGTTGTCATCACATTCTTCAGCGGAAGCGATGACACTCGTATTATCTCGTGTATAGCTTCACAGTTTCACGGTTGACATATGCGAGAGTTGCTTGCCTGTTTGCATGTAGTGCTTCACTGTGTGTTTGTTCGCGCACTCGGTATATATTGCTTTCTATACGAGTCTCGTGATCCGTTTGTTCACTGTCGGCAGCGGATCCCCACTGCATGTTCAGCTGTTTCTAGCAAGTTGTGAGACTCACTCAAGCGTGCATGTTGTGGATTTTAGCGTAGAATTTTATTAGTTTTCCGTCATCTCTTTCGAGAGGGTGCGTCCACGCCTTGTGGCGCGCTCTAAGGGGGGACGAACGTTGTTCCGGGGGGCAATTCCGGACACCGTCTTGGTAGGCGGGGGGTTCAACCCCCTAGGCGTTAAAGCGTGTTGCTAGGGAGGGGGTCTAACCCCCCTAGGAATTTCCGAAAACACACACACTTAAGGGAACTCTTAGGGGGGGTAAACTGCTAGGGGGGTGGGTTAGCCCCCCTAGACGTTAAGATGTGCTGCTAGGGGGGGCAAAATCCTTGTCCGGAATTGGGGCCCTCCCCCCAAAGCAATTTTCGCCCCCCCTAATCAGATTCTACGGTTTTCTTGAGGCGGCTGAGTTGCGGTTTTGGAAAATTGCGACGAGGTGGTGCACTCCCGCATTTTCTTGCGATCATTATTTGAGTTTGGTTTCGATATTCTTCGGCTATGAATTCTTCGCAGATTTTGGAGAGTGGGGAGCTCTCGGCTCTTTTGGATTCGATTGACACTGGTTTGGCGCGAGTTGCTTCTCTCAAGCGCTCGCAGCTCATTTCTGTATGCTCTTATATGGGCAAGGCCCTTTCGCATTTTAGTCGACCGCAGATTCTTACGGGAAGGTCGATCGAATTTTCGCCGATTATTTTGGAGATTATCGTGGCCAATGAGTCCACACTGTCAGTAGGTGGTGCCTTGGCCACAGACACCGTTTCCGCATGATTTTGCAGTTCGCGAATAGAACTTTGTGACAAGGGGGTTGGAGATGCGCGCGTGATTTTGGCGAGCAACTCAGTCTCGACTCAAGTTTTGACCACTAGACCCTTGCCTAGTGCCACTAGGGCAAGAGATGCAGTGCCACCGGCCCCTCCTGTGCGCGGTTCATTATATCCATGCCCCCCCACACCAGTGACTTCCTAATTGGGCTCTGGGGAACGCGATTCCGAGGAGTATGAGAGTAGTGAGGATGAAGATGAGTCGGAGTACCCACTTGGGTATTACGACGATTCCAGCGACAGTTGTGAGATAGAAGAGGAGCTGGATGGCCGCTTGGCCGCTCCTTATAACGACCATATCGCAAAAATGAGACACGCGGGTGTCTCATTATATTCTCATTTTTTAAAAAGTTATGATAACGAGGTTTTTTTTATATGACTAGATAGCATTTGGAGAGTAGATAATGACACGTTATTTCAAAATTTGAAATTTTAGGGTATAGCCCGAAATTTGGGGTTTCCAGGCGATTTTTCGCCCCGTTTCGGGCGGTGCTCAGGTGTCAATCGGCGGAAGTTATGATAACGAGGTTTTTTTTATATGACTAGATAGCATTTGGAGAGTAGATAATGATACGTTATTTCAAAATTTAAAATTTTTGAGTATATCCCGAAATTTGGGGTTTCCAGGCGATTTTTCGCCCCGTTTCGGGCGGTGCTCAGGTGTCAATCGGCGGAAGTTATGATAACGAGGTTTTTTTTATATGACTAGATAGCATTTGGAGAGTAGATAATGATACGTTATTTCAAAATTTGAAATTTTAGGGTATAGCCCGAAATTTGGGGTTTCCAGGCGATTTTTCGCCCCGTTTCGGGCGGTGCTCAGGTGTCAATCGGCGGAAGTTATGATAACGAGGTTTTTTTATATGACTAGATAGCATTTGGAGAGTAGATAATGACACGTTATTTCAAAATTTGAAATTTTAGGGTATAGCCCGAAATTTGGGGTTTCCAGGCGATTTTTCGCCCCGTTTCGGGCGGTGCTCAGGTGTCAATCGGCGGAAGTTATGATAACGAGGTTTTTTTTATATGACTAGATAGCATTTGGAGAGTAGATAATGACACGTTATTCAAAAATTTGAAATTTTAGAGTATAGCCCGAAATTTGGGGTTTCCAGGCGATTTGTCACCGTGATTCGGGTGGTGCTCAAGCGCCATTTGTTGAAAGTGGTGATAATGACGATGTTTTCATATTGGATACGTCAAAGTCATTCCAAACAAACTGAGTCTGAAGAAACTTTTGTTCATATCTTACATACACCCCGAGAATGGGAGGCTTTAATGTTAAAAGCGGTGGCACCAACCTTAAATCTAGGGGGTGTAGGTCTGCACGAGACTGTAACTGTGTGCGTAGCACAAAAAAACAACAAAAACCGACAAAAGGCACGAAGCATGCTACCAGATAAGACGTTGGTGCTATGAAAATATACAGTCTTTATTTGAACAGTCAAAGCACCCAGGGTTAGGGGTTTTCTTGCGGGCGCGGTATTATTCATTGTACAGGCCGGTACATACGATGGCAGTGCAGGTGCGATCTCTCAGTTCGTTTGCTGGCTGGCTTATTAAGCATACCTACCTATTTGCTAACAGACATGTACAGGTCAAACGTTTGCACAATCACCTTGGCGCGCAGAACTTGTTCAGACACTTCCAGGTGCTGGGCGACCTCCTTGTACCCGTTGTACTGTGCGATCGCCGACCGTTTCTTGTCCGTGTCCTCGCACTTCAAGTCTGTCCAGAGGCTTTCTCCTATCTTCTCAGCGTCAGCTTTCGCCGCCGGGGTGAGGTCGAACTGACCTGGCCACTGCGGACCTGGTCGTGGTGGAGAAGCGAACATCGCCGGTCGTGATGGAGGAGAGGCTCCCGGGACTTTGGAGCCCGTTGGCGTCGTTAAAGCAGGTGACCCTCCTACTGCGCCGAGCGCTGGCGCTCCCGGGTAAAAGCCTCCTCCGCTCAGTTGGAACATTTGGGCGAACGGGCCTGCTGCTGTTACTGCCTGTTACCGGTGACGTACCAACCGCCCCCCCCCACACCAGTTACAAGTTCCGTGTCTTTCAATCTGGACCTCAAGCCAGAGTTCCCTCCTCCACAATAAACACAAACAACTTGAACGTAACAACTAGCTCCTACCTGCACGGCTGTCTTCAGGATCTCCCTCATCGCTGCAGCCTCCGAGGCGTGGTGATTGTTAATCTCCTTCAAGGTGTCCGCGTTCTTGTCTAGCATCCTCTGTTGGGCCAGTGCATTATTTTCGAGCATCTTCGCCTGGGCCTCGTGGGCCATTTTCGCAGTCTCGGCAGTGGTCCTTTGGAAAGACTCCTGTGCCTCCTTCATAAGCGAGTCCCGAGAAGTAAGCGCCTTCGTGTTCTCCTCCAGCAAAGCCTGTTGCGCCTTCGTGTTCTCCTCCAGCAACACCTGCTGCCCTGACCAGAATGAACCCAATGTTGTCTGGTGCTCCTTGGCACGAGTCTCCTCCCGTTGCTTCGCCTCGGCCATCTGCATCTGCAGGGCTTCAGCGTGCTTCGTCGTAAGGAGCTCCACTGTCTTACGGCTTTCGTCTCGCTCGGCAGACAGGGCCGAAGCCAGCTGTTTTTCCCCACGCAGACGTTCATCCTCCACCTTCTTCTGCATCTCTTCTCGAAGGCTCGCCAGTGTCTCATCCGCCTTCTTCTTCTCGGCCTCCACTGCTTCCTTGGCCTTCTTCAGCTCATTAAGGTCCCGCTCGCTTTCTTCACGTTTCCGCTTGTCACCGACGCTCTGCAGCCTCCGCGTCTCGTCGTTCACCGACACCGCAAGCAAGGCACTCCTCAACTCCCCCTCTTTCACGTTCTGCGGAGGTCCGTCCATGCGTAACAAAACATCGGTCAGTACGTACCAAGCTGTAACAAAAAAAACAGACGATTGTAACTCAAGCAAAACTCCGTACTCACCTGCTTAGCCACATGCATGGCAACTGCTTCCGGCGGAGGCTTCTTCTTCCCCCTCGCCGTCCGACGTCGCCCATGTCTTCGTCGCTGCTGTCATCCTCTTCGGCAAGATCCATAGGTACACGCACTACCGGGGCTTTGCCCTTCCCGCCTGGGATAGGGGTCGTGGTCTTCAGGGTGGAAGGCGCCTTCCGCGAGCTTCCAGTCGGGAAATCCTCATACACGGCGGTTTGGCCCTTGTTGCCTAAGATGATCTTCCCCACTACTCGCGCAGGGGCGTTTTTATTGAATTGGCTGCCCGCCAAGCACCACTTCCTAGCCTCAAACTTCCCACCAGCCTCTTTGCCCAGCTTCTCTGCTTCCTCGATCTTCTTCCAGAACATCCCCAGGACCTTATTGAACAACCTGTAGTGCTCGTTCTCCTTCTCAATTTCAGGTTTGGTTATCTGCCCCTCTTTCCTGTCTTCCACCAGGCGCGTGACGACGCCTGTCAGAGAAGCCTTCGAGCCACTCTTCTTTGTTATTCGCACGTGCGGGTAGTCGCCGGCATACTTCTCCTTTCGCTTCATCTCCAGCTTCCGCTCATACACACCGGGAGCCTGGAACATCGTGCAAGTAACGTCGCCCGGCTTGGGGTCATTGCCGTTTATCGCCATGTAAGTGGCGTGCCACTGGCCAACCCATGTCAGGCAAACGAACCTGTGCGTGGGCACCAACAACCTCCTTATTCATATATCTTGACTATGTACTACAAACGAATGTGTTACAAATGAAGTTGGGTCAGTGACAGGTTCATGGTCAGGCAAACGAACCTGTGGACACCTCGAAACTCCTTGTGCATGGTGGTGGACACCCTCATCCCTTGCACCACTTCAAACCGGAACTCCAGGTACCGCTCGCACTTGATAGAAGCCTTGAAGGCTGGGATGATCGACTTTCCCTCCAGTATATATGCCGCTCTTGTTCAGTATCTTGTTTACCTGCTGATCAGGAACAAACTTCTGATAACTGACAATCACCCCGCTGTTCCCCATTTCCTCGGAAAGACGCGCGTCGAGATATTTCGGGCTGGTCTTCGGGTCGGCTGCTATCGTGAAATTCAGCTTATCTATAGGACCTTTGCCTGCTGGCAGTGCAATCCTCGTAATACCCTCCACCTCCTGGAACTTTTCGATACAAAAAAATAGTGCCTCTTGAACAGTACCCAAAACTTCGCATTCGTGTCGGGGATGCAATATAAGGATGGCGTCCGCGTAAGGACAGTCCTTTGGCATCTCGTACAACATGGTCTTCACCGTCGAAACGAACGCCAACTCGGGTTGCAGCCTTTTGTTCTTCAGCTTGAAGGACAGAAGAAGCCCCCATCGTTGCGGCTCCGGCTCCTTATCGCTTTTGGGCTCCCAGGTCGAAGGGTCGGTGGCGTCCGTGCAGGCTGCAGAACCTTTAAGCACTTCTTCCATCTCCGGGGTATGAGTCTGGTTAAAATCAAATGGCTCGCTGATTTCACAGCCACTGTTCTGCAACATCAGGACCAGGTCAGCGTAGGTGTATGGCGCCTGCAACGTCCAATTTTCAATTACCTGCATGCGCTGGTCAGGCACCGCACCCCTCGTCTCGTGTTCTTCGCTGGCAAGGGGGTTGTCTTGAAGTACCATTTGTGCCAGCGCTACGGGATCCCACCCTTGATCGGTCTCCTCGTCCAACCCAGTCAACATGAAGCCCGGGAGGTCCACGACATCTGGTACCTGATTCAACAACGTAGGACCACTGGCTTCGCCAGAGGACACCGCCGTCTCCCCCAAGTCCCCCTGCTCCAAGGCTTCAGACGCTGTCTTACTTAGCGAAATCCGAGACGTCATTGGGTGCAAGGCTGTCGCGACGCTTGGTTTCCATTTCAGCGAGTGTTCGGGGATCACCAACGCCTGTAGTTTCGCTTGCATGTGCGCTGCCCTGTCCGCTGTTGTCACTGCCGTCCTGCAGAAGCTCGTACTTCTTCTGCAGCAGCTTTATCCGATAAAGGCTCCTACCGTGCGGATCCCAATCATGCGCTGTTGCTGATTGGATAAATGTTGGTGCAGCTGGTGTTTCTGGTTTCCCCGAGCCATACGGTAACCCATCGTGCACAGTGTCGATCTCCTCGTTCGTCATGAGCGCCACTTCTCTGAAGGCCGACCCGGCAGGCAACTGATGCCCCATATATACCGCAAACTTCGCGTCCTCGTAAGTCATTTCGTCGAAATACCTGTCAAGTTCCTGCCGTTCAGACTCATCCAACTTTCGACTGTGGGCATCCTGAAGCAGGCACACCATCCGCTGCCCCAGATTGAAAGCCTCGCGACCTTCAGGCTGCACGATGTAGTGTACGTCGCTATCCACGTCTAAAGCAATCTCCAGAAGATGTCCTGACCCCGTAGAATCTAAATATCGGACCATGACCTTCTTGTTTTCCTCTATTGTGTGAGCAACAACACACAAAACATAGGCCGGGGCCTCCGTAATCTCGGCGGCGAGATTGAAAGCAACGAGTTCCCCACGGTCCGTATCGTTCCCCCGAAGCAAGCGAGGTGCTTCAGATGGTTCTTTCAGGATGCTGCAGAGGTGCGTGCGGACGAACGCTTCTCCCGGCACCGTACCTGAGGACACGCGATGTTCCATCAAGAACACGGAGGACGCGCCAAAGTGAAAAATAGGTTTTCGAACAGTACCTGGGGATGATGGTTGAGAGGAGACAGACACGGCTGCCCTATCCCTCATATCCTCCAGAAGATCCACGCAGGTCTGGTGGGCAAATCGTTCCCACTCCGTTTTCGCCTTTTGGTCCTCGCTGTCTCCGGTCCAAGGTGCGCAAACTTTTTTTAAGCGATCGAACCGTCGCATTATGTCTATGTCCACCGACCGACGCGACGCATCTTCCGAGTGCAAGCTGAACAGGCAACCTTTCCGAAGACACCCAAACCCTTCTTCGTCTACTAACTTAAGGGTTTCAACCTGAGCGAGCTCTTGTTTTGTCCCGATGGCAAGGCCCAAATCTTCTAGCGCAGCCCTATCAACACCCGCCTTCTCCTTCCCGACGCACCGCGCTATCACCGCCGAATCCGTCTTCAACTGCGTGCCGTCATTCTTAAGCTGCTGGATATCTTCCAGAAGTTTATCATCATCATGAAACACCTCCTCCAAAAGACCTATTACAATTGACGGTAGAAAAGATGACATTGCGAAAAGTTTTGTATGCAGCACAACGGGCTCTGTTTAACCCTGCGAAACTCCCCGCCCAAGTCTTCGAAAACTTGGGCGGTCACTATCATCGCCCCGCCCAAGTCTGCGAAAAGTTGGGCGGTCACTGTCATCGCCC
>LGRX02029878.1:0-12254 GCA_001247695.2 Cymbomonas tetramitiformis
CGTCCAACCCAGTCAACATGAAGCCCGGGAGGTCCACGACATCTGGTACCTGATTCAACAACGTAGGACCACTGGCTTCGCCAGAGGACACCGCCGTCTCCCCCAAGTCCCCCTGCTCCAAGGCTTCAGACGCTGTCTTAGCGAAATCCGAGACGTCAGTGGGTGCAAGGCTGTCGCGACGCTTGGTTTCCATTTCAGCGACTGTTCGGGGATCACCAACGCCTGTAGTTTCGCTTGCATGTGCGCTGCCCTGTCCGCTGTTGTCACTGCCGTCCTGCAGAAGCTCGTACTTCTTCTGCAGCAGCTTTATCCGATAAAGGCTCCTACCGTGCGGATCCCAATCATGCGCTGTTGCTGATTGGATAAATGTTGGTTCAGCTGGTGTTTCTGGTTTCCCCGAGCCATACATACGGTAACCCATCGTGCACAGTGTCGATCTCCTCGTTCGTCATGAGCGCCACTTCTCTGAAGGCCGACCCGGCAGGCAACTGTTGCCCCATATATACCGCAAACTTCGCGTCCTCGTAAGTCATTTCGTCGAAATACCTGTCAAGTTCCTGCCGTTCAGACTCATCCAACTTTCGTCTGTGGGCATCCTGAAGCAGGCTCAACATCCCCTGCCCCAGATTGAAAGCCTCGCGACCTTCAGGCTGCACGATGTAGTGTACGTCGCTCTGCACGTCTAAAGCAACCTCCAGAAGACTGTGTCTTGACCCCGTAGAATCTAAATATCGGACCATGACCTTCTCGTTTTCCTCTATTGTGTGAGCAACAACACACAAAACATAGTTTGGGGCCTCCGTAATCTCGGCGGCGAGATTGAAAGCAACGAGTTCCCCACGGTCCGTATCGTTCCCCCGAAGCAAGCGAGGTGCTTCAGATGGTTCTTTCAGGATGCTGCAGAGGTGCGTGCGGACGAACGCTTCTCCCGGCACCGTACCTGAGGACACGCGATGTTCCATCAAGAACACGGAGGACGCGCCAAAGTGAAAAATAGGTTTTCGAACAGTACCTGGGGATGATGGTTGAGAGGAGACAGACACGGCTGCCCTATCCCTCATATCCTCCAGAAGATCCACGCAGGTCTGGTGGGCAAATCGTTCCCACTCCGTTTTCGCCTTTTGGTCCTCGCTGTCTCCGGTCCAAGGTGCGCAAACTTTTTTTAAGCGATCGAACCGTCGCATTATGTCTATGTCCACCGACCGACGCGACGCATCTTCCGAGTGCAAGCTGAACAGGCAACCTTTCCGAAGACACCCAAACCCTTCTTCGTCTACTAACTTAAGGGTTTCAACCTGAGCGAGCTCTTGTTTTGTCCCGATGGCAAGGCCCAAATCTTCTAGCGCAGCCCTATCAACACCCGCCTTCTCCTTCCCGACGCACCGCGCTATCACCGCCGAATCCGTCTTCAACTGCGTGCCGTCATTCTTAAGCTGCTGGATATCTTCCAGAAGTTTATCATCATCATGAAACACCTCCTCCAAAAGACCTATTACAATTGACGGTAGAAAAGATGACATTGCGAAAAGTTTTGTATGCAGCACAACGGGCTCTGTTTAACCCTGCGAAACTCCCCGCCCAAGTCTTCGAAAACTTGGGCGGTCACTATCATCGCCCCGCCCAAGTCTGCGAAAAGTTGGGCGGTCACTGTCATCGCCCCGCCCAAGTTCTAGAAAACTTGGGCGGTCACGGTCATCGCCCCGCCCAAGTTCTCGAAAACTTGGGCGAAAACTTGGGCGGTCACGGTCATCGCCCCGCCCAAGTTCTCGAAAACTTGGGCGGTCACTGTCATCGCCCCGCCCAAGTTCTCGAAAACTTGGGCGGTCACTGTCATCGCCCCGCCCAAGTTCTAGAAAACTTGGGCGGTCACTGTCATCGCCCCGCCCAAGTTCTAGAAAACTTGGGCGGTCACTGTCATCGCCCCGCCCAAGTTCTAGAAAACTTGGGCGGTCACGGTCATCGCCCCGCCCAAGTTCTAGAAAACTTGGGCGGTCACTGTCATCGCCCCGCCCAAGTTCTCGAAAACTTGGGCGGTCACTGTCATCGCCCCGCCAAGTTCTCGAAAACTTGGGCGGTCACGGTCATCGCCCCGCCCAAGTTCTCGAAAACTTGGGCGGTCACGGTCATCGCCCCGCCCAAGTTCTAGAAAACTTGGGCGGTCACTGTCACGCCCCGCCCAAGTTCTCGAAAACTTGGGCGGTCACTGTCATCGCCCCGCCCAAGTTCTCGAAAACTTGGGCGGTGACGGTCATCGCCCCGCCCAAGTTCTCGAAAACTTGGGCGGTCACGGTCATCGCCCCGCCCAAGTTCTCGAAAACTTGGGCGGTCACTGTCACCGCCCCGCCCAAGTTCTCGAAAACTTGGGCGGTCACTGTCATCGCCCCGCCCAAGTTCTCGAAAACTTGGGCGGTCACTGTCATCGCCCCGCCCAAGTTCTCGAAAACTTGGGCGGTCACGGTCATCGCCCCGCCCAAGTCTTCGAAAACTTGGGCGGTCACGGTCATAACCCCGCCCAAGTTCTAGGAAACAAGGACCCTCATATCAGGTAAGCGTTCAAATATGAAACAGCATAACAACGGTACGCGTCTCGCAAGATGAGCAGCAATAGCGGCAACTCCAGCGGCAGGAGATTGTCAAAGCAGAAGACTCTTCAAATTGCACAGTCCAATATTCCCGGACTATGCGAGGGCGGTTTCAGCTGTGGGTGCGATCGGAACTGCAGTTTCTTGTTCAGCACATTCAAGGGCAATATGGACCATAAGGAGCGCATGGGCCAAACTGAGTTCAAGTCTTACATTATGGCAACTATGCGCAAAGCGATCGTGAAGCGCGAGTCTGGAGAGCGTGTTATTGGCACCCTGAAGCTTTTCGAAAAGGAGATCTGCGAGGAGGCGTTCAGAACAGCGTGGGCGCTCCCCAGGAGCTCGTACCAGCGATATAAGGCACTTATCCTTGAAGAGAAGGGGGAACTACCGGCAACAACTGCATTCCCTGTGGCGAAGGCGGTGGTGACGACGATTTCCTACCACGAGGAGGTGTTCCGCGAGTGGGCGGATTCGAAGATGTTGAAAGGAGCACCACAGAGGATGCCGGTAAGTGGTGCGCGCCAAATTCCACCCATCGATTATGGTGTGCAGTACGACTTGTATAAGTTCGACACAGAGGACCAGTGGGCTGTATGTGCTGAAACCTTCAAAATATACGTGAAAAACCTGCTCAAGGCTCGAGACATAACGGTAAGGGCGAAGGTGGAGGTGTCCGGAATCTGCACGACATGTGACGATCTGGGAGCAGAGAAGGCTCAGCTTCTTGGACAACAGGGTCGCGATCCTGAACGCTGGAACGCCTATTCTGCGCGTTTCGAGCGACACGACTACATTCACAGGTTGCAACGCACGTGTTATGACCTCAGGCGGAAGGAGGGTTCTGACCCTGACGGTCGGATCGACTCCATAGCGGCGGACGGCGCGGCAAATCAGAACACGGTTGTTCCGCATGCCCCGCATCAAGTTAAGGGCATCAGCGAGAAGAAACGGCATTTCTTTAACCTACACCTGCAGCTCACGATACTTCATGGCTCGTTGCTTCTATTTTCCGTTGGGCTCCCTTGGAGCGGGGCTAAGGGTGCAAACATGCTGCTCACGACACTGTGTAACTTGTTGCACTACACCGCACAAGGTCGCGCGGGCAAGCGCTACTTCCGGAAGGAGCTTCATTTGCAGCTGGATGGTGGCTCAGAAAACTGGAACAAGAACACGTTCGCGTTTTGTGCGGTGTTGGTGCACTACAATATTTACAACGTGGTTGTCTTCCACCGTCTGATGGTCGCGCACACCCATAACGACTGCGACGGTTGGTTTGGACTCATCAAGATGTTCATATTTGGGAAAGACGCGCGCAAATCTGGAGTGTGGCTGTTGACCCTGGAATCGTGGATTGGCTGGTTACGAAGCTGGCCGGTGAAGAAGTTCACCAAAATCACGGACGTACAAGGCCAACAGTTGGACTTCAAGGCTTGGCTGGAGCCGCACATAAACCCAAAGTTTGAAGGCTATTCTGGGAAAGTCAGGCGTACACACCTGATGCACTTCGAGAAGGACGTGGATGGTGTTACACGGCTGAAGTACAAGTTTGGAGAACAATACGCAAACCACATGCCTGACGGAGTGGATGAGAATCTCCGTAAGGGCCTGGAGGTAATGAAAACTTACCCAGCTTTCGACAGCAGCCCCACGTTAGAAGGGGTGAAGCCGCTAGACCCGAAGGAAGAGAGGGAAACTCGCACTGCTTTCAGTCGCATGTGCGACTACATCCACTACCGTATTCCAAGTGACACGCTGGACACGTTGCTCGGGTACTTTCCCTTGCCCAAGACCGCCGAGGACTACGATGTCTGGGCTGGACCGACGCCGACCCCACAGGCTCCTGTGGATTTGAAGGAGCTTTACGAGAACGCCTGGCACAAGAAGCCAGTGCAGGAGGAGGTGCCAGAACGGACGATGCCCGAACAGTTCGAAGTGTTATCCGATGGTCGCAACGTGTTAAGCAAGGACCTTCCGCGGAAACCTCCACAAGAGATCGTGCGCAAGTGCGTGGAGAAAGCGAGGGACGTCGAGTCCGTCGATTTTTGGTTCGTCCCGTTGGTCGGTTGCGAGCACCTCGATTTCATTGTTAGGTCTTGCAAGTATTATGCCTACCTGAGTCTTAGCTGTGTGTCTTACGCGTCGGCTGCCATTGCAGGTACACGGTGGCCGAGTGTAAAGCAGCGTTGCACCACCTGGGAGTTGAACTTCCTGAACGCCCACTCAAGGAGCCGTTGGCGAAGGCCTTATTTGAAGCGACGGATGTCGCCCGAAAGGCCCACCACGAACAACTCAGAGTCCTTCGAAAAAAAAGCCGAGCGACGACAGGTGAGGAAACCGGGGAGGAAGCGTCGCCGGGTACGGAGCAGGCCTTGCCTGCAAGAACTTCCGAAGCCGGCGGAGCTGCGCGGGCGGCGCCATCACTCGGGGCTGTAACAGCCACTACACAGGCAAGACGAGAAGGAGCTGCTGCGCGAGGCCCGCAAACCAACGAAGCTATGCCTACTCGACCACAGGCACCGGCAGCACGAGGGCCAGGCGCAGGTGGCCGAGGATGCCCTGCTCCTGCAGCGCCACAGGGAGATCAAGCACGAGCTCCAAGCGACAAGCGTGCACGCAGTTCGCCATTGGCAAAGGCGTCCCCAGGGAGCAAGTCTCCACCCGGGAAGTCTCGACAAGCGCGGGGTCGTGAAAAGGGACGAGTGCTATTCCGAGCGGCCTCTGTGATCGGTCCGACAGGCGCCCTTATAACGGACAGCTTCGCTCCTGACGACGATTGCTTTTTCGAGGATGCAAATCAGATTGCGGAGCAGGTGGAGAACGCGCATCCCCCGGAGGCGGCCACTGGACAGTTCGCAGGCGTCTCGATGGACGAGGACGACGAGGACGACTCGGACGACTCGGACGACCCGGACGACGACATACCGTTGGCCTACCGTAACCTTCCTACGGACTACACCATCGACATGCTGGCGAAGAGTGCGGGCAAAAGTTTCGCAGTTACGGTGGCCGCGGGCAACGACGGCTGCAGCTTTACTATCCGCATGCCTGGGAACAACGCCGTGTCCATGCCCATGCATTTCGTGGAGGTCTTGGAGGTGGATCTGAACACGAACAGAGTGAAGTGGGGGTTTTGGCTTCCATGTGCGCCTCTGCTTATGCCGAGAACGAGGAGAACAAGCAAAACCTTCTCTGACTTGAACAGCTTGTTCGCGGAGAACGCCTTCCGGAGAGCCGCTCCGAAAGTGACAGGTTGGTACGACTTCGATGCGAGCGAGATCCTGACTTGCTGGGACGAACCTCCTGGCAAACCTGCTGTCGGCGGAGTTCCAGGAGGACCTGAAAAGGCAGAACTTCTGAAGGTGGCCAGGGAAAACTTGGCCTCCGAGGCGTTGGACAGGTGAAGGTAAGCAACACAGCCTCATTCATTCCTCGTGGCACGCACACTAGATTACAATGGCAACACGGCGTGAAACTTATTGTTTTTCATACATGTAAATATACGGTTTATTTGTGTACAGTCACGTGACATAAGTGTTAGCTACCAAGCATACGTCTCCTCATTGCACGCGCTAGCATCAAATATGCGCGCCAGGGTGCAGGTTCTTAACATACGCCCGCAAACTGCGCATCTCCTATCATCTTCTTGCAGCAGATCGCTTTCCAGCTCTGTCAGGGCACCGTGCGTTGTTTCGCTGTAGCGGTTTCTATTTCGCCAGGCCCGCCACTCCAAATCTGAGTATCGGTGGTAGATCCACCCGCCCTCATACCAGTACACGAGATGCCTCACACCGAACCTTTCGCTGGATCTACGGCCGTGGACGTACATCGGCCAAAAACTCCACCAGTGATAGGTCCTGAGATTAACTGCATGTTGCCCGAAGTCCTCCCAGTCTTCGTCTGCTTGTTCCGCGCTTGCTGCCACAAGCGGAGAATTAAAGGGTCTTCAGGAACCCATTGGGCTTGTTGTAACTGGCAGTCGCGAAACGTAAAAGTATCGAAAGGCCATATCCAATACTGCAATATTCCAATATTGGCCATACTGGTGTAGGTAGTCTAAGGTGCGGGTTGTGGTTCTATGTCACGAACGCAGGTGTGTGCAAACGACCTCCGGTTACGACTCCTCCAACATATACCCTAAAACCCTGAACCTTGGACGCCCCGATATATCCATGTGCAGCACACCTGTAGGAACACCTGCCGCGGGATATTTTGCCTCTGACGTATTTTATTGTTTCCCGCGAAATAATACAGTTAACCGGTCTTCTTAGCTGCCGAGAATCGTGCTGGAATAGCCTGTTCAGGGCAAATTTACCCGCTGAATGCCCATGTTGGGTCACATGAAGCCTGAGGGAGCATCACCCCTGGTTGGTTTCACTCCCGAACAACTTTTCCAGCACAATAGCTTTTGAAAATATCTCCTTTGCTGCTCACTTTCGCCCGATGAGAAGAATTTTAGTACGTGACCCTCCAAACACCCTAAAATGGGCCATAAATCTGCTGGATCTCTCCCATGTAAGCAAATAGTTGCATTTTTGGAAATGTCAAAATATTACATATTCTAATAGTGCAAAAATCTAACATTTCGTTCACAAACATAAGGCAAAATCATAACTTTCCACACCTAACACGATACTTCCACCTTTCCCGTTTTCTTGCCGCACGCGTGACTCGCGTGGCTACTTTGAAGAGTCAAAAACCAGATTTTTCGAAATTCCTTCAAGGACTATTCAAATTAACCCTCATATTTGTCATTCAGAACCCCAAAAACCAATTTGGCAGACAATTTAATGCTTTCTCATTTTTTCTCATTTACGCCCGCGTGTCTCATTTTTGCGATATGGTCGTTATGAGTGGTGTCGCTGGTGGTAGGGCTCACATGGGTGGTGTTTATACTGGCAGTCACGTGAAGCCTTGGTAACAAGCTGCTTGGCGAAGTCCGCTTGCCCAACGTTGAGAAAAACCCGCCGCGTCGCCATGGTGGAAAATATAGCTCTAAGTTCTTCCTTGTTTAATAGGACGTCGACGAATTAAAAAGAAAATGCCCGGTAAATACATTGGGGGTTTGGACCTCAAGCCGAAAGCCCCCCCTCCCCCCCTTTCTCGAACATAACGGCCCAAAGCCCCCACTCTAAGCCAAAACGATTGAAAAAGCCCTTAAGCCCCCATGAGACGGGCTTGCATTTCTTCACGAATCATTATATAAATCACGCGGCTCAGCACTTGGCCATCCAGCGCCCAGCGCCCAGCATGGCGCCCACAGCGTAATCGCCCAGCGCCAGCGCCCAGCGCCAGCGCCCACGCGCCAGCGCCCAGCGCACCAGCGCCCCCGCGCCCGGCGCCTTGGCACCCCAGCGCCAGCGCCCAGCGCCCAGCGCCGCGCCAGCGCCCAGCGCGCCAGCCCCGCGCCCGGCGCCCAGCGCCGCGCCCAGCGCCCAGCGCCCAGCATGGCGCCCCGCGCCAGCGCCCAGCGCCAGCGCCCAGCGCCAGCGCCAGCGCCCAGCGCCCAGCGCCAGCGCCCAGCGCCCGGCGCCCAGCGCCCAGCGCCCGCGCCAGCGCCCCGCCAGCGCCCAGCGCCCAGCGCCTTAGCGCCAGCGCCCAGCGCCAGCGCCCAGCGCCCAGCGCCCCGCGGCGCCCAGCGCCCGGCCTTGGCCTGGCCTCACGCTCTGGCCGCCGCGCCAGCGCCCAGCCCTTGAGGCCGCCCGCGCCAGCGCCCCGCGCCAGCGCCCCGCGCCAGCGCCCCGCGCCAGCTTGCGTGTGAGCTTCGATCATCAATGTGGTTACATGTTACCGGCTTCTTTCGACCCTCCGGACAGGTTGAGGTTCTACTTGTAACGTCAAACATGTCCGCAGGGTGCCTCCGTAACACCCTCTCCCCCCGCGGACAGGTAGTCCCCCCACCCCGAGGGCCGAGAAGAAGACAACGACCCCTCCCCCCATGAGACAAATTTCCAATGCCTTCCACCCCCATAGGACAATAAATGGAACAGCCCTTGCGGCGGTAGGGCTTACATGAGTAGTGCCGCTTACTGTGGGGCTCACGTGGGTAGTGCCGCTTGTTGTGGGGCTCACATGGGTAGCGACACTGTTGGTGAGACTGCTATGGGTGAGGGGATCCTCGTCATGCTGAGGGCTGCTAGTGGGGAAGTTGTGGGCGAGTTGGTGGGAGCTCTGGTGATCAGTTCTCGCCTCAGGGGTCCCAGCTGCTGCCATCTGCTGGGTGAAGCAGAGCGAATTGACTGAGGGCTCCTCTTCCATCACCTCGGGGTCTTCAGCGATGGGGTGGTTGTCGAGACGGGGCGGCGCTTCATCTGCTTCATGCGTTCTGACGGTGGTCATCTGTTGGGTGAAGCAAAGCGAGCTGGATGTAGAGGTTTCCTCTGCCACTGCGCAGTCGGATGAACCTTCAAGGTTTCCTCCCGGGGTGGTCGGCGCGTTGTCATGGTGCGAAGATGTCGTCTCTGTTGTGGGCTCGACCAGCGGGGATGATGGAGGGGACGTTCCCAAGGGGCTGGGACCCAGCTTCCTCATCTTGTACTGGTGTACTGCGTGTAGACTGCACCAGGCGCCAGGTAGGCCCACGTCTCCCGCTGTCCCGGGTATCGTGCCCACTTCAGTGTCCAGGGTGCAGAGAGATGCCGAGGATCTCGCTGCTGCTCTTCGTGCGCCCTCCTTTTCCCACAGCCTGCTACCGGGGAAAGAGTCTGGGCTCGAAGTGGCGATCGCCTCCAGCTGCTCGGCGGGCGACAGCTCTCTCCAAGCCGCGTAGAGGTCGGAGGGGCTGGCGCTAGGGGGCTCGAGGACTTGCTGGCGGCCGTCGTGTGAGAGGAGGTGCCACAATGCTATGCGCTGATGGCCCTCCCTGCGATCTTGAGGCTCGCGGGCAATGCGCACTCTCTCTGCCAGCTGGTTGGCGCGGTTCACGTGCTCCTTTGGCGATCGACTCCCAGAGCGTATGCGGCTACGGGTGCGCTCCCACATCTTATCCACCAGGTCTTTGGCAGCCTCCGGGGATTTGCGCAGAGCTCTACGGACCTTTTGCATGGCGACCTCGAGAGGGAGGGAGTACAGATCTCTCTTCCAGTGCCACGCAGTTAGTCTCTTCTGCGGATCTGCAAGGTTGGACTGATAGTTGGGTAATGGTAGGACAACACGCGGTTGGGGGCGAAGGTCGCGGGGCTCTCCACGGTTGCTGCCCATAATGGGGGGTCTGTGCCGGGGAACTCGCCGCCCCCTCCGACCCTCGATCCTTGCCTGTGTGTAAGCAGGGCCGTCATCAAGAGGTAGTGACGGCTCGTCGAAAGGGGCGCTTTCTGCAAGGGGGTGGCTGGTCAGGTCATCCCTCGGCAGCGATGGGGCACCAGCTGAGCGGTAGGTGCGTCGCAAGCGGGTTCCAGAGGTGATGAAGGCCACGCTCTTGGGATGAGGTCGATGGCCCCAATGGTCTCTGCGTCCTCGTGCGCGTCGGGGTTCCACTGGCTCTGACCGCTTCTCCAGGGCGGAGAGGGTCTGATCATCAGGGCATGACCTCACTTCCCCGAAGGGCAGGGTCGGGGACTGGTCGCCGGCCAGTCATTCATCGTCCTCAACCGGGGGAAGGTCGTCACCCTCCACAAGCTCGATACCAGCGAGGGCCGCCAGGGTCTGGTAGCTCTGCTCGTCCTCACAGGTAGCAAGTGCCAAGACCTCCTCGGAGAACTCCTCTCGTCCTCTGGGACGCCATCCACCGAGGAGATGTCCTCCTGCTGCTCGATGGCCCAGATGACGGCGGCTACGAACCCAGGGGAATTTGCCAATCGAGCAGGTGCATTGGCCCTCCACTCCTTGAGCTTGGTCTCATCCGTGCAGTTACGGACGATGTGCTCCGCGGAGCCGCAGGCGAAGCACCGGCGGACCTTCGGAGCGTCAGGGCGGGAGAGACCAGGTGGTGGTGGCAATGGGGTCACTGCCGCGGCAGCGGTGGTGGTGGGCCCATTCTCCAGCATGGCAAGAGCTGGGCGGTTCGAGGAGGGGGTACGCCTGAAGAAGGGGGTGCGAGGTGATGGGTTGGCGAAGGAAACAGTACGGGGAGGACGGTCTTGAGTGCGCCTCTGAGCCGCCTCCGTGTCAATGTCACTCTCCACCTCCTCAGCGACTTCCCGTATCTTCAACAGGGCGTTGTGGGTGCCTGGGATATCGTCAGTGACAGCCTTCCTCTCCCACTCCTCTGGCTTGGAGACATCCAGGTGGATGGCTCTCAGGCGCCGCATCACCTTGGGTGCATACTTCAACCCTCGGCGGTATGTGGAGAGCATGGACAGGTTGGACATCTCCACGCAATTGGGGACTCTGCCAGCCAGGAAGTTGACGGAGGCCATGCGGGTCTCCAATCGCGAAAAATACTCCGCCGCGGTCTCGCTCGTCGCCTGCCTCAGTGCAATGGCCTCACCGTGTGCGTTCTCCAGGTAGGCCTGTGTTAGGGACGGAGCACACCGCCAGATCGCTGAAGAACACGTCCAGCTCCACGTAGCGCCGGTGCCAGGCCTGGTCGGACCCGAAGGTCCCCGCCGCACGCTCCAAGAACTTCTTCTGCTGGTCCTGAAGAGTGTGCTCCTTAAAGCTCCAGAGGAGGCTCGACACGCTCGCCTGATACGCTGATACAGACGGCGTACAGCTGGGAGTGGTCAGTGCCTCGATCACGATGGCCTCTTGGAATATCTTCCGCACCATGTTGGAGTAGTGCTCCAACTGCGCCAGAAGGCCATCCTTGTCGGCCGATTTAGTGTCGGACGCGGAACGAGGGAATCTGGTCACACTCTTGATCAGCTTCAGCACCATCTCCTTGGTTTTGTGCTCCAAGCGGACCTCGTCCGAAGTTGCTCGCAGATTAGTGCCCTGCGGCAGTCGGATGATGCCTGGTACAAAGGGTGCGGCGCTGGGAGAAAGGATGGGATTCGCAGCGGCGGAGTGGGGGAAGCGGGCTGAAGGTGGTGGTCCAGGGGCATGTGCAGGTGGAAGCGCAGGCGTGGGATTTGTGGGGACTGCGGTTGAGGCGGGCGGTAATGCAGAGGCTGGGGGCCCAGAAGTAGGCGGTGGAGCAGGTGTTGGTGATGGAGCGGGGAGCGGGAGAGGCGTGTGGAAGGGCATAGGAGTGGGTGGTTGCGCGGCCACTACGCTCATGCTTCGGTACCAGTCGGATTTGCTGACTTCAGACCACGCGGCGAGGCCGTCCTGGTCGAAGTGTGACATCTCCGATTCCCGCGCGGTAGCCGGTATCCATTCCCACACCGGCTGTCCCATGCTCGTTGACCGCACGTTGGCCGCAGCTGGGTCTCCCATAGCCATGTTCATGACTTCGCGGTCGACCATAAGCACCCAGGTCTCTACACGAGGGTTAGTGAGTGGTAGGGGTGCGTGATGCAGGCGGCCTCCCATGCGTGCGTAGGCAGTCAGTGGCGCTCCCAGCAGATGCATAATCCTGAAGAGGATGGAGTCGCCTTGCACCCCAGCCCTGCGGCGTTCATCCCATGGTAGGGAGACGGTTGCCGCGCCTCGCACCCCTGCTGACAGGTGTACCCACAACGACCCACCGTCATGGGTGATGAAAAGAGCCCGAACCTCTGGGTACTGAGGGTACAGTAATCACTCACCGTTAAGAAAACCCGACGTTAAGAAACTAGCCAGCGTTTGGGG
>LGRX02029879.1:0-53272 GCA_001247695.2 Cymbomonas tetramitiformis
GCCACGTGCTTGTGGCGGGTCAGGGCGCCGTGTGCTTGTGGCGGGTGTCAGGCGCCACGTGCTTGTGGCGGGTCAGGCGCCACGTGCTTGTGGCGGGTCAGGGCGCCACGTGCTTGTGGCGGGTCAGGGCGCCACGTGCTTGTGGCGGGTCAGGGCGCCACGTGCTTGCGGCGGGTCAGGGCGCCGCGTGCTTGTGGCGGGTCAGGGCGCCACGTGCTTGTGGCGGGTCAGGGCGCCACGTGCTTGTGGCGGGTCAGGGCGCCACGTGCTTGTGGCGGGTCAAGGCGCCACGTGCTTGTGGCGGGTCAGGGCGCATCTCCTGCCACTAGGCGCTTCTCAACTTGGGAGCTCAGGGCGCGCCTCCACTTTGCACACTGTGCCTCATCCAGGTGGCACCCGGCACAACATTCGCTGGAGGTGGCTTCCAGATGGCACCAAGTGATAGCTGTAGAAGGCAGCTCCAGCGCGTAGCACAAGGCGCTTATCCGAGTGGCACTGGGCGCACCTCCAGGTCGTCCAGGGTGCACATCCAGACTGCACAGGCGTGATGAATGACAACAGACAAAATGACAAGCTGACAGTTGCTTCATAAAGATGAGAGAAGTTTCATGACATGAAAAAAAAAGGACGTGCAAGCTGGCGACACAATAGCCCTGCCCGACCTAAACATGTTCCCGCTCATGCCTGCAGCCTATGCATTGGGTTAAACCTCGTTGGGTTTGGCTATCGTTATTTATAGTGGCCACCACACTGGACGTACTATTCTTTAGATCTGCTGTGCAGTTTTAGACAAGATCGGAGGCGTAAAAAGTTGATCCCGGAGTCGCAATATGGCTTGCGCATCAAGGGCTGAAGGACACGGGGTGGAAATCGCACCTTGGCCTTCGCGAACGATGCAAACTTCACGAAAGCCTTCGCAAGAACGTCGTCGTTTACCTCGTTTCCTAAGTCGCCGACGAATATACGATGGTCATCTGCAACGACGCAAGCGAGATACGTTAGTGCTCAACGCAGAGTTGGTTCCTGCACGTTTTGTGCCTCTTCAGGCACACGCCTTCCTAGTAGAAGGAAAAGCTATCAGAGGAGCCGGAGGGTTCGGGGTGCGTGTTGAGGTGGGGAGGACAGGGAGGAGCAAAGGAGCGTAATAACACCCAGGATACCCGGACAAAGACCGATGGCGACTTAACTGGCACCGGGGCGTCTCTGCCACCCGCTCTTATTCAATCAACCGGTGACCAAGGGAGCTGAACGCCAAAAGTACTCAAGAAGGCGGCTGCTCTTCGGCCATGAATTTTTCGGGAAGTGGAAACGAACAGCCAATAGCAAACGAAAGCCTGAACGGTCTGGGACCAGCAGGATCTGCCTTGTGAGACCGACTGCTGACAATGATACCTTTGGAGGGAACTTAGATGAAAAGTGCTCAGAGGGAGCTGATAAGGTTCAGGAGGGGAGTTAAAGGCGCACTGGTACAAGAGAAACTGGAACATTGCGGGAATGCAAGCAATTCTTTCGGCCTGCGCGTCTGCTGCACCCGTCTCTCTTAAACTTGCGTGATTATACGAGTGGACGGTCAAATTCGGTGCTGGTGTGCCGCACCGGCCAGCACCCAGTCCCCAGGTAGCAGATTTCAGTACCCAGTTCCCGAGTCGCACGCACGCACGCAACCAACCGCTCTTTGCGAGTAGCGTACACCCGGCAGCCCCCACTTCCCGAGTCGCAGGCACTTGTACCCTGTTCCCGAGTCGTAAGCAGCAGTCCCCAGTTTCCGAGACTCACACACGCGCTACTCCCCTGTTCCCGAGGTGCACGTATCAGACCCTCTTCCCGAGTCGCACGGCGCGCGCTTATCCCCAGTTTCCGATTCCCACGCGCCACTACCCAGTTCCCAAGTCACATGCGCCAGGGTTCCAGCACGTGAAATCAGATGACGATGGGAGCAGGGAATCACTCTCAGGCCACTCAGCGAGCGTGTCGTCAACCCATCTTTCTCCTGCAGCCGTGCGAAAGTGTTTCTTCTTCTCTGTTCTTTCTCCCTCCGGATTCCCGAAAGGGTTGGATTGGCCGGAAGCAGCCGCGGCAAGCGCACGCTTTACTCCAGCGATGGCCTCTGATAGCACTCCATGCTGAGGTTCGCCCTTCATATCTGCCATGGGGGGAGGCTGTACGCAGCCAAATATCCACTGATAAGAAAGGCAGCTTAGTGCTCTGAAGCAAATCGCAGGATTTTGAGGGCCTGAACGAGTCTTGCAGAAGCGTGGCTAAGTCCAGGCGATCAAGCGTTAAAGGAGATCTGAAAATGACAGTATGCGACCACACGTACCTCTCGAGTTTGCGGTCCAGCAGGCACAGGCATGTTGCTGTCCAGATAGTGTTGAATGGGGTTAGCCTGATGGAACGGAGGAGGAAACTGAGGAGGAGGGGCAAGCGTTGGGGGGGGAGGCAACGCGTTGGGTCGAGGGGGAGGAGGATGTCCATAGTGTTGCTGATGCATCGGTGGGCCAGTTTGATGATGCGGCGGTGGATAGTTCTGGAGAAGACAAAGATCGGGTCAGATCTACGTGAAACAAGAGCCGATCCGCTGACGAACATTCCAGTGCAAACTTCACTTCGAGGAAGGAAAACGTCCCGCTATATTCCTGACGAACATGAAATTCAAGGCGTGCGAAGTCAGGTAGCAAGCGCTTCAGAATCTGGCTGCAGCTGTTAGTGCAGATTTGGGAACAGCGCCAGGTCTCTTCTGGCTCGCCAACCCTGGCATTCAAGACGCGTCTCTAGCTGGCGTCGCGAAAGCTTCGACAGATCGGATGATGTGAATTCAGAAGTGTCTTGATAGGTGAGCATAAAATTACCGGATAATAACCTTGTTGTGGAGGAAAATGTTGAGGGGGATATCCAGGCTCCTGTTTTAGGGTGCTTACTTCCTGCTCAAACTTGGCCAACTCTTGAGCGAGGAACTCGTCACCCATCCTGCTGTGATGTTTATGTTTACGCTATTAAATATTTGAGTGATGAGAAATTACTATCGGAGGAGGCCCAAAAACTTCTGGAAGGCGTCTGGAGTGATGCTATGATTTGGTGCGGGAGAAGAACGATCCTTCGTTTGCAACGCAACGCAACGCAACGCAACGCAACGCTCGGCTGGTGAGCCGTGGGTTTTCTAATCAGCTACGGCTCAGAGAGCCCTAAGGCGGGTATCTGTCAAACCCGGCCGGTGCACTGTGTGTGGATTATAAAATTAAAATAAATACGACAAGTCCAGAAGTCCAAAACCCCACTCGGTCCCACCCCAAAGGGTGCTATCCCGAGACTAAGAGTCATAAGACCCGACGACATACGGACATAATCATCAGAAAATATCTGCTCTCTCAGGGCTGAAACCCCCAAAAGCTAAGGCACCGCACAAGCCGTGTCCGATGCTACCTGGCAATAACAGACCAGGTCCCAAGAGAGCCTTCTACCCTAGGCCTAACATGCAGCAGGCATGAAGGTCACCCAGACCGGGGCCCCCATGGAGGATACTATTGCCTACTGCATGCAATTACAGGTGGCCTAAGGCAGGAGCAAGTCCATCTGCCATCTACTGAGCCAACTGCCCCTCTGCGGGCTCTGCCTCCATGCCCCACTGGACACCCAGCTGCTCCAAGCACGCCACATCCTCCTTCTCCTGCTCCGTCAGCTCACCACCAGTAGCCGATGCGGCATCACCTGCAACAGGGCGGGCGGGCGGGACTCCACAGAATTCCACAGTTAACGGCAACTGTCAAAACCGTTCAGGGAGGGCCTCTTCAGGCCTCCGCTGATCAGAAAACCTCAGTTTTCCGATCAGCTCCAGATGACTGTCATACTGACAGTCATCCTCCGCTGACCAGAAAACTCTCAGTTTTCTAATCAGCTACGGCTCAGAGAGCCCTAAGGCGGGTATCTGTCAAACCCGGCCGGTGCAACACCACAAAGATCACCACAACACAGTGCACAATGGGGTCCAAGATGGCAAGGGGCAGGGCCTGCATACTGATCTGAGCATGGGGCATGCTCCTGGACACTGCCAGGCGGCGGTCCAAGCTCGAGGCCTTGTAAGTAGCACAGGCCGCTGACGAGCTCCAACCACCGAACTGATTGAACTCGTGGTCTGAAACCTGGTCAGCCTCCGCCACAGCCGTAGCCCCGCCAGACCGCAGAGACTGGGTCCCATACAGCTGCCTCAGCTCATCAGCATCCAACCCCGATGCCTCCGCCAACATACGGAACAGGTACCGACGCAACTGCTGATAGTCCAAAGGACCACCCGACAAGCAATCCTCCTCCGGCCGACGGGCAAACCGCCTACCATCAATCTGCTGAAACAGAGGCTCATGCGGCAGGACCCCTCTGCTAATCTGAATGTCAACCCACTGCTGGAGCAGCTCAACCGGGCACAACTCCTGCCCCGGAGCCGCCCTGACCACCTCAACCACCTGGCCGAACCGATACTTATCCGTCTTCCTCTGCTCGAGGAACAGGCACATGTGGGTCTCAAAGAACCGCACGTCCACCACCCGCAAGGACCCCGCACAGTCATACCGCATGAATGCCACCCACATAGACACCGTGACCGTAGCAAACATACGCCTAGTCACTCCCCTAGACCGAACCCAGCACACCGCACCCCGAACCACAAACTCATACTCAAGCGGCTCCTTCCTAGCCAACCTCCTGTCACCCAACCGGCGGTGAGCCGCCTCACGGACCGCAGCCACAAGCCTATGACCAGTGGGGTTCCTGTCTGCCGGAACCAGAGCATACTCATGGGCCCGAAAAATCATGTCAGAAGCAGTCTTAACCACAGAAAAGGTCTTGGCCGCATTGGCCACATACTGCAGATACAAGGCCACCGTGACCGGGTCAGCCACCACCGCAGTCCGAGGGGGGTCCCTCTCAGCACACCACCTCTGGTACCGCACAAAAGCCCGGGCATACCCATCAATGGTGCCCTGCTTCCTAGTCTCCAGCACCGCACCCTGGATGTCCCGCAGAAGCTGCCGCTCCAGAGGGTCCGTCTCCGAGAACCGCAAGCCATTCCAAAACTCCCCAGTGCCTATGGTGCCTGCAGAAAGGGCAGACCCCGCAAGAGCCCACGGCCCCAAGAACACCTCTCACAGCCACCAAGAGTGCAACGGGACCCGAGGCCCGCGGGCTCCCTCTCATCAAAGGAAACCCGCACCACCAGGACCCGAAACCGAGGCAACCCCACCCCCCGCTCATTGGCCCTGCCAAGACCAGGGAGAAAGGTGTCCGCAGACGGCTGGAGCTCAGTCCACTGGACCACACAATCAGCCAAATGCACCCCATCCGGGCACAGCAGCACCCACCACGGCTGGAAGACCCACATAGGGGCCACCACCGTAGCAGCTGCCCTCTCCGCCTGTAGAAACAGGAGAAGCCTGCCAATCAACCGAAAAGGAGGGTTGCACCAATTCACGTGCTCCCTCCAGTCCGACTGACTGAAAGTATCCACCCCAGAGGTGCCGGGGCAGTACCACGCACTGTTGAAACGGGGCAACAGACAGTTCTTGTCTGTAGCAAACCGATCACAAGTGTGCCAGTACCCCCCAGCAATCCAAGGATCCAGGAACTGAAAGATGGCCGGATTCAGCATCCAGTCATCATGATCCTGGATCTTGGACAGACCGTCCGACCGAACCTCGAACTCCCTGGGAACCCACAAGGACGACAACACCACACTCTCTGCCATACAGAACCAAAAAATCTCAACCGCCAGTGCATGCAGCTCCTCATGCCTGCTACCACCCTCAAGGACAAAGTGGACCGCTTGGTTATCACAAATAACCAGCACCCGCTTGCCCCGAAGACGGCCCGAGACACTGAAACCCCGGAGGGAGTCAAGGATACCCCGCAACTCCCTATGTGTAGAGGACCGCAGCCTGTCCTCCAAGGACAGGTAACTATGCCCCTCCAACTCAGGACCCCCCCTCGGACCCAGGGCACTCTCCAGCCAAGAGCCCCATGCCACCTCAGATGCATCACAATGCTCAACCTCTAACTGCAAACCTGAACCCCTAGGCTCCCAAATGCCCCGCTGAAACTGCCTAAACTCATCACCCAACCAGAACTCAAGCTCCCGCCTAAAAGCATCCGAGCCCGGGACATGGGATGCCCACGTACCCCAACACAAGGTGTCAGCAATCAGGACAGCCGCAGACCTAGTGAACAGCTTGCAGAGTGCACCAAGCACAAACCACTGAGCATTCACCAGGCCTGCAAACTTAGCCACAAGCCTCAGCGGCACCCGGCGGAAGCAAGACAGGATCTGCTCTGCGCAAGCCCTAATCTTTGCAACCGCCTTGTCCGGAACAAACAGCCGCCTCCCTTGGAGGTCAATCCCAACCCCTATATGCACCAACTCACGGGTCAAAAACAGCTGGGACTTGGTCTCAGAGACCAACCAGCCTGCCAGCTCCACATCTCGGATAACCGAGCGGAGCTCACCCAAAGCAGCAGGATCCGTCAGGGAGGGGGCCCGCACCGCACAAATAAAGTCATCCACGTAGGGGTGCACCCGCACCCCCCGAGCCCGCCAACGGCCCACTAGCTCCCTGTTGATCTTAGTAAAGACCCAACAAGCCGGAGCCAATCCAAACGGCAGAACACAAAACTCATAGAAGACACCTAGCCACTCAACAGCCACATACTACCGAGATCCCTCGTGCAGGTCAACGTGATAATAACCGGACTTATAGTCCCAGTAGAACAAGCCATCATCCGGCCGAAGCACATCAACAAACGGCTGTAAGTGCTCGTACCTAAACCGAGGAAAGTCAAGAAAGGAATTCAGGTACTTACCATTGAAAATCAGACGAAGCTTAACCCCATTGTTGTCTACCATAATCGGCAAGACAACCTTGGGCTTTCGGGCCGCTCTCCGCACCGCTCCCATCAACTCACACTCTCGCAAAGCCCCCGTGACAAATTCCGGAAACAAATTAGCCGACGAGTGATTGGGCAAGTGAATCGAGGGCGGGGGACGCCCGCTACTAAACCTCAAACTAAACCAGTGCTCAATCCAAGACATCACATAAGTAGAACGCACAAAAGTCCGCCAAAAGGAAGCGTGATCTCTAAGCCTGCCCGCAACTCGCGGCACAGCAACCCCCTGCTCAACGATTGCAACAGCATTTTCAAGCTCCTCTTCGGAAAACTCAACATCCAGACCTGGCAACAGCAACCCGCAAGCGAAGCACAAGCATTATGCATTATAAATTAGAAATTGTTACAGTTAGGCATTCCGCTCTAACATTCGTTCAAGCCTGGCGTTCCGCCAAGGCACACAGCTCGGCATTCCGCACGAGACAAGTCTTTTGCTACTGCAAGGAGACTACTGCAAGGCAGCATAAAACATAGGGCTCATCCCTGGCCACGTCCACGACCCCTGCCCGCAGCAGGCAAGGAGCACTGGTTCTGGTGGTGGCCCCACTGTCCGCATCGAAAACAAGTTAGGTTCTGGCCAAAGCCACGACCACCTCCAGCCCCAGCAGCTGGGGGAGGCGAGAAAGGAGGCAGCTGCTGCTGAACCGCAGGCCTAGGGCGCTGATCCCTGGCCTTCTGCTTGGCTGCATTAGCCTTAGCCTTGGCCTCATTCTCTGCCTTAACTTCCTTCCGCGCGCGCCTACACGCCTTGTCTTCCTCATCGTTCTCAGCGTATGAACGCCTCTCCAATTTCTCAGCCATCTTCCAACCCACTTCAGTACCCTCGTCAACCACCATAGCCAACACCTTCCCACGCTCTCTAGCGCGTGCGACGCCCTTCTCAGCCGTCTCGACACAAAAGGCAAGAGCCTCCACAACATTGGAAGGGAGTTGCGTACCCTCCAAGGCTTTGCGAGCCTCATCCAACGCTGCCCCAGTAGCCACGTGAGCGCCATAGTGGTGCTTGACCTCGTCGAATTGCTTCCGGACGCCCTTGAAGGAGTCCTTCTCCAATCCCGCGCGAGTCAATTCTTGGCGATCGTTTCCAGGAAGCTCATCGTAGTCGACAGCGTCCAACCAAGGGCGCTTACGCGCCCCCCCAACCGCCTGCAACGACTCCTCACGCAGGATAGACAACCTACTCGTAAAAGTGGCCATCTGTCGCATCAACTTCTCCTGTGCTGGCGCAAGAGGATCTCCATTCTCTAAGGCTCTAGCGGCCTCCACATACGACGCGTGCGCTTTCAAATCATCAACCTTCTGCTGGCAAGCGTTGACGTCGGTGAACCAATCCATGTCGATAATTCAAAATAACAATATATATAAAAAATTCGAACTGAAGAATAGTAAAAATTACAGCACTGAAAAAACTCCACAGAATTCCACAGTTAACGGCAACTGAACTCTGGTCGTTTCTCTTTCTGCTCTTCTTCTCCCGCAGTCTTCTCCCTGCCACGTGGCAAAAACCCGGAGGCACCCATTAGCGCGTTCAAGCCGAAAATAAGGCTCGTGCCTGTGTCAATCATATGTAAGGCGCCATGTGTAAGACCTCTCCAATTACTATACCTATCTATAGGGGGTACGTGAACGTACAAGTGGGAGAAAATCGATCTCAAATCACCATACAAAATGTGATGCGGGCAATGAATAGGTTCTATTTTGCAATTGAGAATGTTGACAAGCGTAGATTGACCGGTATTAAGGGTAGGGTGCCGGCTATTTTGGGGAGTTTTACCCATTTAATGTATTAAATCACTATTAATTCAACATTTGGAATTTTTGAGAACTTTTTTGCGGAGGTTATAGCTTAAGGGCCATACTTTTGGGCAAAATTTTAAAAGTGGTGTAACAACCCTATTTAGGGTATATTATGGTCATTTTTCTAGGGTAAAGTGTGCAGATCCTGCCGGCCAAATGAGCCTACAACTCTCAAAAACGCAACATGACCCCCATTTTTTAAGTGCTCATGTCCAACATATATGTGATACGAGTCTTTAACAAAATTAAGAGCGAAATGTATCGAACCATTTTCGAGAAAGCTCCGTCGATGGACCAGGTGGTACCAGATTCTGGATATTTCAGCTCCAAAAAATGATTTCTCGAAAATGGTTCGATACATTTCGCTTAAAATCAAAATTAAGAATCCTTATTCATATACAAATTGATGGATTAGAAAAAAAAATGGGGGTCATGTTGCGTTTTTTAGAGTTGCGGGACACTTGTGGAGCACATATATAATGTCTGAAAACATAATATTTATGCTATGGCTCGTGAATCGAGCTCTATTAGCTATCAATATTGTCACCTAGTCCTCCGAAGCATCAAGGACCTGCCCTCTGCTATCGTGGCCAAAGCCCACCGACCTATCATACCCGAATCTCTCGTCTAATGGGTCATTACGGGCACTCTTGGCATCCCTCACCAACCTGCGCTTCCTCGCGCCCTCGTTTGACACCCGCAACGCGGCCGCCTTCTCCTTCCGCCGTTGAACTCGCTCATTCAAGGCGTACATGCTCTCCGGAGGGTCAATGCCTAGACGAGCACAAAGCTCACGACGATACCCCGTGCCCTCATTCTTCATCATGATGGCGTGGCAGTGAGCCCAAAAGAACACCCCGGACTGGCCATTCTGCTGAGCTTTACCACCGGGAAGAGTGCCACGAACCACCATTGAGTTGTAAGACTCGTTGGAGTTCGTGTCGGTGTCATGGAGCTGCTTTTGTAGCACCTTCTTGTCGGCCAACCTCCCCACGAAGACAGCCTTCACCTTCTCGTAATACCCAGGAGGGTCGTCCGGGGCAAGGAACTTTCCATGGGGCAAGTGGGGCTTGTAGTCGGGCTCGTTCGCGTCAACCCCACACCACGAGTGCCACGTGCCATCCCCCAAAGGAATCCGATACTTCCCGCAGTTCTCGTGCTTGCCGAAGGCATGGTCCACGACGTTCACGACCGCGCCCTGCAACCATTCGATCTTCTCATCCTCAGGGATAGCCCACTCCAGATCGTCCTTGGCGGCCACAAACTTGATGACGTAACGGTACAGGCGGTTCAAGTAGTCGATGACGGCCTTGGATAAGATGCCCCCCTTCCACTTCTCGGCCACCCGCAAGGCCTCCAACAGCTTGTACTGGATCTTCTGCATGTGGTTGGGGTCACTCAGCTTGTCCACGGGCCGAAGCCACTCCGGCATGAGCTTGGGGTCGTTCAGTGCCGCGATCATATTGGAGTCCTCGTCCGCGGTGAAGTATCGGACGCGGGCGATGATGGACTTCAGGATGTCACGCTTCAGGCCTGCTTGCCCAAGCCCAAAGCGGTGCTCAAAGCCCCCTTCGGCTCCATTGCCTTAGAAGAGCCCCGCCAGGAGGAGTCGGAGTCCGCCATGATTCCGCGGCAACCACGAAAGCAGTCATGGGTGGGATACACTGGGGCCTTCTTCTCTTTCTCGGCGGTCTTCTCGGCTGCCTCACACGTGGAACACATCTTGGAAAAGATGCTGGCGGACATCACCTTCTTGTTGATGGCGCCCATGAGGATGAAGCCACCACAGAAAGAAGCATAGGAATGTCCTGATCCTCGAGTCGGCCATGCACAGTCACCCGTAGCTCCAAGGTTGACGTAAGTGGTGCCATTCACAATCTCGGTGTCAGTGTTGCCGCCTCTCTCCAAGGTGGCGCCCACTTCGTCCTCGAAGGCCCTCTCACATGACTCCTTGGCCATCGTTTCGACCATGGCACCCACGTGCTTCTGCATACTGCCATGGTTCGTCCGGTGCAAGGCATACTCGATGCCAAGGGAGGTGAGAAGCTTCCTACCTGACGCTTTTTGGCAGGGCCCTTACCATGTGCACCCACTATCGGGAAAGCCAATCAGAACATGCCAGCTCAAAGATGCCATTGCAATACGACTTGTGAGATATATAGCTACGACTATATATTGTGTTACGGTCAGAATGCTTTCACTTTCGGTTTGCAAGAGTGTCGATAAAACATAAGTCAGTCTCGGCTTTATGCCGGAAACCCTAAACTTGTGACACCCGTACTGTACGGAGTACTAGTACAGATAACAGGAAGTGACACACGGTGTGTCACATCCAGCACACCACCCTGGACTATTACGGAGGAAGAGTTAGGGTGGAGCAGGGTTGTTGCAGTTGAAAACACACCATCTCAAGCGGTGGAAACAATTCTAGAGGGGGCCTGTGCTCTTGGCCAGGGCGGTCCCAAATCTCTAGCTAGCCGTGCACACAGGTAGGCATCTTGGCCCAATACTGATCTAGCAAGCTACTAGCAGTCACAAAACAACTCTAGCCACTTTGAAAGCGGTCTACAAAGTAGAGTTCACTGCTGAAGTTGTTGTCGTCAATCTCAAAGTTCAGATTGAAGAAGTCAAAAGCGTCAAAGCCCAGAGAACCAGAGTCCAGATTGAAGTTGTCGTCGGGGTCAGCGGGTCCAGAGTCCAGAAAGGCGGTGTCAGGGAAGAAGTCCATTGCGCAATTCTGATAATCGAAGTACTGCCCGGACACCACCGCCCGTGGAGTAATCTCCACGCCACAAAGTGTAGAGGCGGTGACGGTGTCGAGCAAAGCCATGCTCACACACATGAACAGAGCCGGCAGCGCTGCTGCCGTGAGGAGACTGCCAATTGACGGTGTCCGGACACCACCAACCCGTGGAGCGGGTGGCGGTGCGTCCACATGCAATTCCTCGTCGCCAGATTCTGAGTCAGCCACGCTAGCCGAATCATGCGTGGAAGAAATGTACGGAGGCAGGGGGCTGAAGGATTTAATTGAAACCTGCGGCTCGGGCTCGAAGAAGCCCAACTTCACAGACATGCCGTCCATAAAGGACTGCTCGAAGGGGGTTTCGTTGTCGTCGAACTGCTTCGGGAAGATTAGCGCGCTCTCGTCGTCCTCGATTGTCACCTGCGGTTCAGGCTCCGCGATGCTCTCGCCGATCACGGCGGGCGTGGCCGTGCCGAAATGAACCATTGGAACATGTTGCGGAGCCGACTCAACACCACCGGCTACCTGCTTCAGCTCACGGAGAGCCGTGCGCGCCTCGTGCACGCGGGTAGCAAGGAGAGAGGGCGGAGAAGGGATTAAGCCTGCGTACTGTGCCCGAAGGCCGATGTTGTTGTCGTCGGCGAAGGTAAAGGGCTCCTCGTCGTGACGAACAACGGGTTGATCATGTTGCCCACAAAGTCGAGCGAAGGTGGCGTCGTCCTGGGCGTCGAAGGCGGTCTGGAACGCGGACACAATCTCGTCGTTCTCGTCGGCAGTCACCAAGTCGCACTCCGCGCATGCCATGTCGTCCGTGGGGCAATTCGCGGTGTCGTGGAAGTGTCCAGGCGGACAACGCGCGCACTCAGGGACGAAGGCGGAGGAGGCCACGTGGAACGAGATGTTGTGGGCGGAGTCCTTTTTGTAGTGGTTTTGACTCCAATTCCCGTCGGTCTTGAGCGGGCTCGCGGCGAAGCGGAAGCTCTTTCGTGCGCCATAGCCTCCGACACGATTGTCGCGGCCATGGAACTTTCCGTCATCCCTCCTGTTGCGCTCATCCCGCCAACGTGAGGGTGGGAAAGAGACACCACGCTTACCGTCACGTTGCGGGTGGCGACGGGAGGAATTCACAAAGCCCGAAAGGGGCTCGTCGCGCCCTTCGTGACGGAGTCCTTGAGCGCCACGAGAGTCGAAACGGCGGCCTCCAATTGCTTCTCGAACTCCATGATGAGATCCTTCACGTTCACGTCACCAGAGTAAAGCATAGCTGGCGAAGTCGGAGGTGACGGCTTAGGCTGCTTCGCGCGGCCAACACCGTTCTCGCTCTCCCAAATCTCGAGGATGTGGGCGTAGATGTCCTCGAGGTCGACCTTGGCCAAGTCCGCGTCGAGCCGTAGCGGTGTGGTGACCTTGTCGTGCATGATGGGGTCGAGGGACGCGAGCAGTTGCTTCTTGGCCACCATGTCGTCGAGCGGACCAGAGGCTGCGTTGCGGATGGCGGTCAAGCAGGCGTCGAAATCTTGAATTAGCGGGTCGGGGTCGAGCTTGGAGTCGAAGTAGATAGCACATAACTCCTCGTAGTTCCCAAGGGGTCGAAGAATACGAGGAAGGAGCCTCTTCGTGACCTCAAGTAAAGCCCGTTTCCCATCTCGCGGGGAAGCACGTCCAGAAGCGTCCACCCAACGCCTTGCGGGTGAGTGCGGCTTCGTTAAAGATGTCAACGTCGTAAAGAGGATGGCGTTGTAGACGTTGTTGACCTCCTTGGTGGCGTCCGCCAAGTCGAAGAGGGTGTCGTTGGCGGTGTCCTTCAGCTCAAATGCCGACTGTAAAGACGTCACCAACGATGTCCACAGTACAGTGCGGTCCGACTCCTCACCTCGGAATGCCGCATCCTTGGAGCCAAGAGCGTCTCGAGACGTCCTCTTGATTAAATCCACGTCCCATGATGAATTCTGAACGGCCATGGCACGTGTCCGCTCAGGAGCCGTCAAATTAGCTGCTGGAGACGCAGGTGTCGGCCGATAGCGCATCCCAACATCTCGGGGAAAAATTGTGTCTAGAGGAATCCGGTTGTGAGCCCCCATGGGGGGTGTAGCGTGCGAAGAAACACTCGTGATGAAAATCCTATAGGTGGGTACGTCGGGGTAAGGTGGCGATGGCGCGGAGAGGAGGAACTCGCGGAAATGGTGATGGCAAAAGCAGTCAAAACGTCCGTAACTGTGAAATCCCAATTGTAGAAATGTGGAAGTCGAAGTACACGTTGCGCAAGAAGTCCGCGACAAGGAGTGATCAATTCCAGTCAAAACGAAAAATCCCGTGGACATCCAGAAAATCACGTAGGGTACGCTGCAGCGATAAACACAATTACTCCGTAACGACGCGTGCCTCAACCGCGAGCCCTCATAGCGCAACCATCAAATGGGGCCCCCAACGCCCCACCAAGCGGAGGCGTTTAGCCAATCATGCTACCAAAAGTAGTGGAAGGTGCTTGGCGCACCATAACCTGTGAGATATATAGCTACGACTATATATTGTGTTACGGTCAGAATGCTTTCACTTTCGGTTTGCAAGAGTGTCGATAAAACATAAGTTAGTCTCGGCTTTATGCCGGAAACCCTAAACCTGTGACACCCGTACTGTACGGAGTACTAGTACAGATAACAGGAAGTGACACACGGTGTGTCACATCCAGCACGACTTTTGTAAGTGCACAAATGGCAAATCACCATTGGTTGTCGATGACGAGCGAGCGACAAAGGACAGTACAGAGGTAATTTCCTCGTTAAAATTACGGGTAAACTCACCCACTCTTTAGATGCGATAATCGTTGTGAACTATTTGAATATGTAAATCTCGATGTATCCGAGATTTCCCCCAAAAACACACAACAGCACAATATGGGATTCGTCATATCGTCAAATGTTTGCCCATATTTATTTTAGACCAGGGACATCGCAAGCGACATGAAGGTAGGGTACCATAACAGAGACGGTGAAATAAACGGTGGATATAACCGACAACGGTGGGATATATGCGTGTTTTCAGTCTCCACAAACTCTGTGAAGCTGGGACGAGATGCTCGGGTGGTTTCGCAGTCTAAGATGCATGAAAATAAAATACAGGGGTTTTATTTTCCCCACCACTGATGACGGACGGAGCTGACCTGGCACCTGGGGTCGAGGGGTGACAGAAAGACCAGGGCTCCCTCCCCCAGGGGGGGGGAGTCTGTGTCTCCGTGACACCACCTCACCCCGAAGAGGTGATGAGGTGCCAGATCAGGCATGCAAGCTAGAAAGCCCTAACCCTAAACCATACAGATAGTTACAGGCCCAATGGGACCTTTCTCAGTCCAACTAGTTGCGGATCCCCGCTCGGGCGTTGGCCCGGAACAATCTATAGGCTAATGGAGTCAGGCATCGAAGGTTTGAAGTCTCTGCTGAAGTCTAATGCACGCACGGAGGCCCACACATGTTGGCGCCGGTGATTGGCGGCGATGTGGAACTCGATGCTCACTTGGAGCTGCTGCCAGACGCGTTGATGGACGGAATCCACGGGGTGGACCAAAGCCGGCCAGTCAACGTCATCGTCCTCGTGCTGCACGATGGAGAGCGCCGCGGGTGCGTCGTCATCGTTGTCGCTGTAAGGCGTGGGTGCCCCCTGGGAGGGTCGATGCCGCGATGTGGAGGCGGCTCCACCGAAAAGCGGACAGACAAGGCGGCCGCATCAGGTGGAGGAGCCGCATCTTGCGGTGCAGGCTCGAGCTCGCGGAGGGCGTGGGCTTGTGGCGCGTCCGAAGGCGGCCATGCGCCCATGGAAGGGGGCTTGGGCGGAGCCATGCGTGCGAGGGCGGGAGCACGCCCTGGTGCGAACGCCTGGACGCACACGTAGGGGCAGATGCCGTCGGTGTCCATGTGGCCGGTCGTGACGGCCCACAGGCGGAAGCACGTCACGCACGGCATGCCGGTGCCGTCCCAGACGAGGTAGCGCCCGCCCGTCTCGTTCTTCTTCCAAGTTCCCTCGGGCGGGATGAACTTGCGCCTGCCGAGGGCATTGAAGGACCCGGCAGGCTCCTTCCCGCCACCACCACCGGTGCGGGTAGCACCACCCGACGCAGGCAAGGCAGGCGCGGAGAGTCGGGCAAGGGCGGACTCATCACGGAAAATCTTACCAAGCCGCAGGGTGAGGGAGGCGAAGGTGAAGTTGTGGCTGGTGTTGAGCTCGCGCAGCACCACCAGATACAAAGGTGTAACGTAGGGGGACTTGGCCGCGGAGGATCGGAGGACGGTGTACACGTCCTCCACCAGGTTGCGGTCGGAATAGTCAGGGTGCAGCCGGCGATGCTTGTCCGCGAGGGTGCGCACGACAGCCAGTTGGGGGGCGGGCTCGATGGTCTCGTCAATCACAGCCGAGCGAAGGCGGACCCAGAAACGATGGGTGTCGGGGTCGCCAATGCCCTCCACCTGGTAGCGAAGGCGCTGTAAAGCGCAGCGCCCGTCGTGCGGGAAAATCTCGGCGGACTCCTCGTAGAGGGAGAGCGCCATGCCGCGAAGAACAGTGGGGAGCACGGTAAAAATAAGCTCGTTGATGGTGTAGTGGCAGGACTCGTACTCGAAGTCCAGATCCAGAAGTTTGAAGACCTCGTCGCGGGAGATAGGACCGAAGACGTGGGACATGTTTGCCAGCAGGACGGCGAAGTCAGTCTCGGAATCAGGTCCATCCAAAGAGAGGCCCACGTTCGACTTGAATCCATGGGAGCGAAGAAGCTTGGCCAGCTCCTCCCCATAAGCGAAGGCGTAGTCCAATTTCTCAGTGAACTCAGCACGTTGGGAGGCTCGTACAGGCGTGGATGTCCATACATCGCTGCTGTGATGGAACTCGACAGCAGTTGGTGAACGTGACACCGGCGTAGGGCGGGTGATCAGCGTCGACATGGGCACCACCGGTTCGCCAGACGAATCCCCAGACGGACTGGAGGCACTGGGGGTAGGGGAAGCCCCGCCCGTGGGTCGGGCAGCGCGAAGGCGACTGGCAAGCGAAATGCGCTCCGCAGACATTGTTGGAAGCACGTAACGTGAAATGTTGAAAAAGTTGGCGTGGTAAAGGTTGATGTGGTCGAGGACAAGGTGCTCGAACAATTTCCCGGTGTCAAGGGGCACGCGGGGTGAAGATGGCGGCAAAGAGGACGAAGGTGCTCAGCCGAATTCGGTGAAAAGTCAGATAGTTACCGCACAAGGTACGGGATCAAAGAATTTGAAAGCGTGAGCTAACTCGCCAGTGGTGAGGCCCAACACCTAACAGAGACGGTGAAATAAACGGTGGATATAACCGACAACGGTGGGATATATGCGTGTTTTCAGTCTCCACAAACTCTGTGAAGCTGGGACGAGATGCTCGGGTGGTTTCGCAGTCTAAGATGCATGAAAATAAAATACAGGGGTTTTATTTTCCCCACCACTGATGACGGACGGAGCTGACCTGGCACCTGGGGTCGAGGGGTGACAGAAAGACCAGGGCTCCCTCCCCGGGGGGGTCTGTGTCTCCGTGATACCATTAGGAACCATAATTTCCGAAAACAATTGAGCGGTCCCTGTATGCGCGAGAGAACTCTTCGGTTTTGCAGGTAAACAAGGCTCCACGTCGTACATCAATGGATGCGCCTTCCCAAACTCACTGACTAATATAAAGTCGACCTAGGCGATAGAGCGAAGTTTCTCTCACAAAGTGTTCTCAATATTCTTGACTGTCAGCAAGGAGTTCATCTACAACACATGAAAAATACCGAGTACCGTCACCGAGATATATTGCCGCGCGCCTCACCTGCCACTCAAATCAGGTTTAGAAGAGACAAAATGAGGTCAAAGGAGTGACATACACCAGGATAACCATGTTTCCCTCCTCCATTTCGGATATATCTCAAGCGCTGCTTTTGAACAACTTAGGTATGGTCCAGTCTGTCAAAGCAAACTTTCTATGGATTGGCGACAACTGTTTGGCGGCGGCTGTATCGGCGACAGCTGTTAGGACGCTTTGGAACGCTTTGAAGCGCTACTAGTGAACTAAGGCTAACATTATTGCAGCTCATTCCGATTATCGATTATGGATATCTAGTGTTCTGCAAACTGCCGCCAAAGTCAGAGAATCAACGGAAACTTTCCGAAGTTTCGATGAGTTGCGTTAATATTATTATGACAGCTCATCGGAAATCTAAGCGGCGACGTCGCAATTCGAATATGATTGCAATAAATTTTACATCTGTGACATGACTAATGTATCCGTTTGTAACAATGTGGTTTCGCTTAATGAGTTATCCATTACAAATTTTCCAATCGTATGAAACGCATACACACGCAAGTAACTGATTTTTCCAAGTGCAAATATTGACAGATAGTCGCGGTTCGGACGTTTTCGGAAAGGCTAAAGACATATTATCAGATAGAATAATATATGGTGAGAGTGTTTTGTTTCACGGTGTCACGAGTATGACTTACCGGATCTGCCATCTCAGTCTGCCATAGTATGACAGCCCGATAGGTAGATTCTAGCACACCACCTCATACGAGGTGGCACCGTGTATACTCTTCACCACCAAATCTAAGGTGTCCTAGTTACTGCTACTAGTGACCCGAAGATTTAACCAGGTACACGGCTAACAGCTAAATGAAAAGCTGCCAAGTCTCAACTGGGTTGTGCCCATCCACGATTGAAGATCTCTGACAATAAAGTCAAGTGCAACAGGTTTGCGGCACCGCAATCATACTCACTGAATCTATAGGGAGCCAATGCCAGAATCGCGTGCCAATAGTTGCCGTCACCTGTGCCGTCCGATCTCCGCGTGTCAGGGATATGACTGATGACATATGTGTCATACATGTCATACGTGTCATACGTGTCATACATGGCATACCATGTCATGTCATGTCATGGCATGGCATGTCATGTCATATGTTATAATGACATACAGTCGTCGAGTATCGTCAGTTCGGTCGACTATGACATGTACAGTCATACTATATGTCATCCACTCACCATGAGCGACATCTGTCATCGAGAGGCTGATTACAGCATCTCGATGATGAAGCAAGACAGTTCTTGAAGAACAAACTGTTCTGAGAGGACGCGTCTTCGCTTCAAGCATGAATTGAACACCATGCGGGTATCATATGGCTAATTCGATCAGCCGATATTGTTGTTCACCCAATGCCCTCGGGTTCACAACCCGATAGTGGTAACGCTTGAGAAGCGTGGGGGCATTGGCGTATATGAGAGAGCATTGAGCTCAAGCAGTAGATTCTGGATATCAGACTGCACTCATACCACCAAACTCTTGCGCGTGCTATTGTCGTTCAATAATAGCCGTGCCATACATATCGCTCGCATAGCGAGCCCTGACAGTGGTACTCTCCGTCCACGCGACGAACGAGGACAACATAAGTGTGTGCAGTGCAGCAATAGATATATTGTATATTGTATATTGTGTATGTAACAGGTTCGCGCATACATACAGGCGACAGCGATCGCACATATACGACCATATATCGAATAATAACATCCGCTGCAGAATCAACAGCGAACGGAGTGCGCGAGGAATTACCGTCGCGAACGCATTCGCAACAGATATCGCTTGCATAAATATCGTCAGAAAATAACAGCGACAAGGTGTGTTCACTGTATACAGGTCGCACAGACATGTTGTTATCATTCGCAGGGTTGGTACGATATGCGACATACGGACGCGCGAATGATTAAATCGTCATCAGTATGTATGATCCGTACGCGCGATGGCATTCGTACCATGCGACACATACCGGCGACATAAATGTTCACTCTCCGCAGCGACAGTGATGATTCGCTATTCGCACTAATTGTTCAGTGCAGCGCACATCATAATTTCGTTATTGCAAATGGTTTGCAAAAATCGCTCGTCGACGCGCATACGATGATTTAGCTTGTCAGGATATGCGCACACCTGCTATGATTTCATCATGCTCAGAGGACGCGCGATGAGGGCGCATAATTCATACATGCAGCACGCTATTCAATATCTGTGACGCGCGCACATAGCATACAGAGATGATGTTTGTTCAATTACTGGCAAATGTACATACAAAGTTTGCAGTCGGACACATAATATAACATCAGATGAATATTGATGCTGTGCAGTCATATGTGTGTGTACCATGCAGCATACATCATATATGCAGCATACACCACATATGCAGCATACACCATCCATACAGTATATACCAAGTGTATGCAGCAATACATGCAGCACAATACCATGCAGCAATACCATGCAGCATAATACCACCATGTTATACTGTGACATATATGCACACATGTATACATCCAACTTGATCACGATAACAGTTGGCATACATAGGCATATATAACAGTGCATCATGGAAGTATTGCAAATTTAAAAAGTAAGGGCTTACTTTAAATCACCATATAGTTCTGTCGATCGACTTGGTGACTGTTTGTCCGCGCCTAACCGACCACAGGCTTGTACCCTGTGGAACCGGGGGTTGAATAAGCAATACAACCATGTTACACTGTATAGATGCACATCTCATATACATACCAGATGTTGCATTAATATATCACATAGCATACCTGCTGTGCAAGTTTAAACTATAAACGAACCCACTTGGTATAAGGTGCCGTTCATGATTATCAAGACAGTAATTAGCTCAGTATTTCCTGACGTAGGATTTGGGATGGGATACTGTTCTACTGTTGATCAATGAAAGGAATACTCACCAGAGCCATGTGTGAAATATACCAATCAACTCGTCATTCACGATGAGATATGCAGGATTACAAACACTAACCAAATTGATATATATCATGTTAGCTACATGCTGTCCAGTGGTATACAGATCATCTTATATGATAAATCAATTTGCTTTAGTGTACTAAATCAGAAAGTACCTATACAATACATAAGTCACTGACATCATTATGTATGTTGACATTACACTGACTCACTAAGTGTATATGATCAAGTATTATATCAACATATGATACATAGATACCATCCAACAAACACATGTGCGTGTTGGATGTCAAGCGATGGCGATACATATGGGACAGGATAAAACAACCTGCTGAAGGGCTGGATGGAGAATATCTCCAGACCCGAAGGCAGTATACAGTGCTCAAATAAACAGTTGGTCACTGTTGAGCACTGTCCATACATCCCACACAATCGCTGGAGCAACTTCATTATCTACTTATGCATCATGACAATTGAATCAGAAACCTGATCACAATTCAGTGCATACTTTGTACAGTAAATCAGAAAATCAACATGATATCTGACAAAGTAGATAATAGTGCCTATTCTACTAATCTTACGGTGGGTTAACCCACCGTAAGGGGAATTTTCGGCGGCCTCTAGTGGTGGCGTTATGAGGTCGACGGTGTCAAACCTATCGATTTTCAGACAGTTTATGAGTTGAATGAAAGCTGAGGAACATACTATGGATGGATGCGATGTGCCCCATGTGTGTAATGCGCTCGCGAAGTGGGGGGGTGTAGCGGGTTCCGATCATATATGCTTACGGTGGGTTACCACATAATTTTGTGTATTGGTAGATATGCGGCCTTCCTCGATGGCCCTTTGTAAATTTGGAGACCCATGTTGTCAAGTTCTCGAGCTGCTCTTTCTGTAGTGTCTTGTCAAAATTTTCATTCGAGGCCATCTTGACCCTCAAAATGGCACGCGAAGTGAGGGTGGTATGACCGTTTATTGCGCTATATGACATGATTTATATGCGATAATTGGTTTGCCGGTTTGGGTTTGTGTTTTCAGGTTAACAAAGCCGGATACATCCGATATAATGCTTCGCGTATGCCTCTTGGGAGTGTCTAAAGTCATCCTGCCACCATGAACATGACCAGGGGGTCATTTCAGGGGCTGAAAAAAACGTTTTACTTAGGGTTGGGTAACCCACCGTAAGGGGTCCTTACGGTGTGTAAACCCACCTTTCGTAGAATAGGCAATAGAAATACTATGAGCATTTGCTCCAACTACTTAGTGTCTGGGTGGCAACACCACCCAGAGAACTATCATAGATCCAAAGATATAAAGCAGATCTCCAGCAGACTCACGCGTGAGACTTTGCAATGCGATCGACTGCCAAAGACAGGCGACAGAATCAAGGAGCAATCTCGCCTGAAAAGGTCATCTACGGAGTTGATAGTCCTAAGTAAGTTAAAAACTATCTAACAGACATCAGTTGGTGACTACAAGTCATTGTTGATAAAACACACATTATCACCACTTTTTGCATGGTCGTGGGTTTCAATCAGCAAAACCCCATGTGTTGACCATCACATATCTTCACGAAAATGCCATGAAAAATATCATGTGTAAAAGTGAGATATGTTACATGAGTTATGTAAGATGTACACACTGCCATATATATATATATGGCCAAAAACGGTGAAAATGGGTAAAATCCCATTGCGGGAGATTTCAAAATTGAAATTTCGACTCGATTTTTTCACGGAATATCATTTTATACCTATTAAGGTACCTGAAAAATATTATGTGCACATTCATATATCATGTAACACCCTAAAATTTTTGTGTGTAACACCTAGGGGTGTACATAGTGGCTGAATGCGTGAAAAACTCACACGCATGATTTCAAAATGAAAATTTGGGTCTAATTTTTTTCGCTGATCCAATTTTTCATATGTTGATAAATATGCCCAAAATATTTCAGCACTTGTAACACCCTGTAACACCCTGAAAATCACGTGTATGTAACTAGGGGTGTAACATACCTCCTAAATACCACGTGGTAAACAGTGACATCTTAAATGCAGTTTTGCTTTAATTCCTTCAGGAAATGTTCATACTGCTTGAATTTGATATAATTAGGTGTTACTGATATCATGTAACACCCTAATGTCACTATAAGTGATAAGGGTCACAGTAACCCTACACACCCTAAAATGCCACTATATAATAGTGAAACACTCTGTGTTTGGCATTTTGGTCATGTGAAATCAACACATTCATGACCAATATATCGGGCAACAACCCAATAACTGTACAGCTGCTTCCTATGGGAATTGCATGCTTCTTGATGAAGTAATAGGCACTTGACAACTGCCTGTGGAGTTCACACTTCCTTGAGGGGGGAAGAAGGTGGAACCATATATATACTTCACCTCATTATATCAATGTACAAAAATAATACATGTACAATATATAGATATAGATATATATATCACACACACACACAGCCATTTTGAAGGTTTTGCTGGTGTGGTGTTTTATTTTAGATGGCAGAAGAACCAGCAGTTATACAAGGTATAGATCAAGATCCGACTAACTGGTACTTTGACATTCTGGGTTCTTATGATCATTTCAGCAGATTCAAAATACCTTCATGGTTAAAGGGTTATGCTGACACACAGACCCGATATGATCAGATAGAATATTTCGATGCCATCAACAGAATGAAGACAGACATAAGTCGGTACAGAGATCCAGAGACTGAGCCTAAGGAACCAGATGAGGATTACTCAGAGGATAATCCCCCGCCTGCATTTACAGATCCAGATGATGGTCAGGCCACCGCAGCATTAATTCCAGCCGCAATTGTCCCTAAGGTGAAAATGAATACACCGAAGGAGTACAAAGTCGGACAGGATGCGGAGGTTTGGATGGATACAATAGACAGATATTTTCAGTTTACATATCCAGGTGCACCAGACAAGGATCTTATTACAGTCTTCCTCACGTTCATTCAGAATAATGACAGACACTACTTCCAGGTCGTGGCTAAAACACCAGATGCCACGTATGAAGATGTCAGGAATACATTCCTCAGGCAGTTCGGAAATCCCCATAAGCGGTCAGTTGCCAAAAAGCATCTAATGGCACTGCATCAGGGTAACCAGACTTTTGCAGATTACCTACGCACATTCACATCACTGACTTCTCTAGCATCAGTTGATTTGGATGATGTCTTGATCAAGGACAGATTCGTCAGTAACATGGAGTCAGACCTTCGGAAACAGTTTCATCTCAGATTTCTGACAGAAGATGAAAGGAATAACCTGTCGTGGGCACAGACCACACAGGTTCTGCTCGATTTGAATTATGTAGTTCATTCGAAGCAGGCAGAGACCCTTCACTATAGGGGACAGAAGGAACAGTCAGGAGGCCCAGTCAGAAAAGACAAGGACAAGGGCCGTGGCAATAAGCCATATGACAGATCCAATCAGAATCGAGGCAACCAGAATCAGAATGCCAACCAGAATTCCCAGAGGAATAAAGGAAAAGGCAAAGGAAAAGGCAAGGGGAAAGGAAAAGGACAAGGAACAGTAGCAAATCCTCCCCAGAATTGCCAGCGTTGTGGTCGTCCTGGTCACATCAAAAAGGATTGCTTCGCCACCACCACAGCAGATAGAAATGTCATACAAGGCAAGCCTCCAGCTCCCAATTCTGGATATCGTCAGTATAATCAGAACAGAGGACAACCGCAGCAGAATAATCAGGGTGCTAAAAATGAGTCTAACAAACTTGTAAAAACAGTCAACACCCTGGTTAAGGAGCTACAGAATCAGCAGAGCATCAATGCAGCAATTGCAGCTCCAGCTCCAGCTCCAGCATCAGCTCCAGCTCCTCAGGGACACTCTCCGGGTATTGCACAGGTACCAGTGATGAGGGCACCCCAAGGATAAATCAGCCTGAAAATGCCACTGAAGCAAGTGGCCGGGTTGAGAGTATCTCAGAAGAAGTCCTTTCCAGTCTGACATTACAGTTCCAGCAGATGGATACTCCCTCAGAACACATCGCACAGATGCGGTCTCATACAGCACAGCTGAAATCACAGAAGAAGCTGTTGTTGTACAAAGGGAAAGTATATGGACAGAGTACTCACATTTTGGTAGATCCAGGAGCTACATCGTCATTTATCGACAGACAGTTCGCTTCTCAGCTTGGTATATCACCAACAGACTCATCATCATTCTCAGTGGGATTGGCTGGAGGAAGCCAATTACCCTGTACATCCTATCTTCCCAATGCTACATTCACGCTGGGTAAGTATAAGGATACAGAAGATTTCTATATCATTGACATGAAACCCTTCACAGTCATCCTGGGACAGGATTGGTTGGAAAGAAGGAACCCACACATTGACTTCCAGTCCAAGAATATGACGATCACCAGGAAACACTCATCAGGTTCCAGTGTTCGTACAGTTCTGTCCAGAGTTGAACAGACTCCAGATTCAGATGACCTTCCTGAAATGGAATTGGTCAGTGCCACCACTATGAGGAAGCACCTACGACGTATACGATCCAGTGGGTCGGCTGAAGAAGCCGTAGCTTATCTCTTTTTTCTCTCAGAGGTCGATGGTGAATTGGTCATGGCAGCAGCAGACTCAGACACCACTATGGAAGACCCAAAGGTCACAGCAGCACGTGATCTAATCAGAGAAGACTTTTCAGATATTTTCAAGGAGGATCTTCCAGCTGGCCATAGGCCAGAACGGTTTGAAGGTGGATATCATCGCATCAACATTGAACCTGGGCATAAGCCACCATCACAGCCAGTTCGTACCATTCCAGTGCCTATGATGGAGGAGCTCAAACGACAAATTATCAAATAATTATGTCGAGCTGGGTATCCTTCGTCCACCATCATCACCATATGGATGTCCAATCATTTTCGCTCCTAAGCCAGGGGGGAAGTGGAGGATGTGCTGTGATTATCGAGCCCTTAATAACATCACCATAAAGGACACGTATCCATTGCCACCTCACGATACCCTTCTTGAACAGCTTAAGGGGGCACGATGGTTTAGCAGATTTGATTTCAATCAGTTCTTCCATCAGATACCCATACATCCAGACGACATTCACAAGACAGCAATACGTACCAGATACGGTTCATATGAGTGGACAGTGATGCCTTTCGGGTTAACTAACGCTCCTGCGACCGCTCTACGTGTTGGAAATCGAGCATTCTTTGACTTCATCGATCAGTTCTTGGTCATTTTCATGGATGACACCATAGTGTACAGTCCAGACGTTTGACAGCCACGTGAAGCATGTTCGACAGTTCTTACAGCGCTGCAGAGATCATCAGCTCTACATCAGGCCTTCTAAGGTTGAGTTGTTCGTCAGATCCATCGATTTCATCGGACACCATATCTCTGAGGCAGGCCTATCCATCATCGAAGACAGAATCCGTGCAGTCATGGCTATCCAGCCTCCAGTGTCATATGGTCCAACCGTTGGTAAACAGCCTCTACGCCGTATGGCTAAAGATGGCAAGTCATCTCTTCGGTCATTCTTGGGCATGGTCGGCCAGTTTAGGAGATTTATACCAAAGTTCTCCAAGATTGCCGAGCCGCTCAATCGTCTCCTTAAGGATAATGCAGAGTTTGTCTGGGAATCTGAGCAGCAGCAGGCATTTGATAATCTCAAAAGTGCCATCTGACATGCTCCAGTACTACAGCTTCCAGATCGGAAACTGCCATCTATTATGGAGGTCGATGGATCAGGCACACACGTTGGTCAAGTAGTATTGCAGGATCAAGGAAAAGATATGAAGCCATGTGGCTATCACAGCGTCACTCTTTCTGATACACAGAGACGCTGGCCTATTCCTGAGATCGAGCTATTTTAAAAGATAATATATCGTGACATTCACCGTCGATGGTAAACGGATCCAATTGAAGCCGGTAGTGCCGATGCAAGCAAATGTCTGCATGGCACGTGGCACGGTTCACTTTTTGACATACGTGCATAACTACGAACTTCAACTTGAAATACCCAGGTAGTTGGAATGGAAAACCCTCCAAAATAGTCGGAAAATAGTTGGAGTATTCAAGTAGATAATTATACTCCAGTTGAATACTCTCCAAAATCTGAATCGCCGGCGGTCCCCCAAAATCTTCACCACTGCTGACGTCTGCATTATCAGAAATTGAAACGATCTAACGTGTTCCTACGGACTCAGTCAAATCCAATGATTTTACACACGTTACAAATCAATGCGAACGTTATAAGGTTGCAAACCTTATGGCTCATATTTTTGCAGCTAATGTTTTTCAATTATCTCTAGGGTAAAAGCGGCTGACCTGTACTTGAAGTCATGTGTAGGCGCATGAATAACACCCGTGCTTCTGAGTGCAACGTTCAAATTTTGGAAACGCAGCTCCGCGTTGACCACGCACTATGCCCCAACCCAAAAGACTGGCAGACCCAAACGAGCACGAAACCTTTCTTCGCTCTTGCCAACGATCAGACAAATTATTTCCAGGTTTGTCTCTCGCCAAACTCGCTAAAGAAATCTACGCCACCCAGCAACTTTTCGACTACTACTTCCAGCCGAGGAAAGGGGTGCGCCGGTCTACACGCATCGCGGAACGAAAGAAGCGCCTTGATGCCCAAGAGGAAGCTGACCCCCCAGTGTGGCAAAAGTCAATTCGTGAAATTTTCCCTATTATCTTTTGCGTCTGCTATACCAGCCTATCCGCTCACTATTCCGATTATCGTGTACCTTCTTCTCCTTCACGCTTTGACCTTCCCAGTGGTCCACCTTCAATCCTCAACTTTCCACGAAGATCAACTCGACGTCGTAGTTCAGTTTCAAACTGGTGGACCTCTAGCAACACTAACCCCCAACGTGATGTCGACAAAAGTAGGGAATCTGAAGCCAGCTCAGTATCACGCCATTCATAAGCATCTCATAGATGCCTCTACCTCTACCACATCCTCCGACTCGTCTCACAGCGAGAAGCGTAAAAATGTCGCCAAATACATCCCTGCCACTATCTACGGTGGGGGTCGAGTACCATGGTCAGCTTTTGGACTATTTCAAGTGGATTCCGCCGCTCCCACTACTGATAGAGAAACCGCCAAAAAGTCCTTGGCATCATTGGTCTCTTTCTTGCAGCAACAGTCCCCACTCGCCCGCGAATTGCCTCGTGGTTGGACGCTGTTATGCCCACCTGGCGAGGCCGAGTTTGTGGTCGACTGTATACATCTTCTTCAAGGCTGTGCCGGGCGTGACAAGATTGTGTAAGGTTTCTCGCCTAACGAACAACTTGCTTCGTGTGTGTCTTTCGAGAATTTGTATTTTTCGGTTTAACTCATACTACGTATGTATATATCTACTGTGCGTGCAACCAGCTTTTTTCATTATTCTCGATGCACTAACTATTTTCGGCCACTTACACTTCTTACCCTTCATTCATATCATCGCAGTAATCAACTTCGTGCTCACAACATCAACAACATCTCGGACGACTTCATTGTTGAAGTCATAAGCCGTTGCCCTGTTTGCGCTCTCGCAAAGCGACCCAAGACCATCAAGACTATCACCGCCATTCGTGCCCAAGAGCAATCTCGAGAAGAGATTTGGGACTACAGCGACTCCAACGAGGGCACCGACTCCGTTTTGCATTGTGTTGAGAGCCCAGGTGGATGGCAACGCGTCTACAACGTCAACACCGAAAAGGTTCGTTGCTACACCATAATGACCACGCACCTTCCCGCCTTTCATTTCCCCTTCTTTCATTTCTTGTAGTATCGATCCTTCGCTTGGGTTCCCATGAAATGTCGGCAACGTACTTGTTAACCTCAAGTGCTCTCTACGGTATTTGTTTTCCAGCTATATATACATCGTGGCAGCCGCTCTGATCCAAGCCTGGGATGAGTATGACGCCCCTAGTGTTGTTCGATGTGACAACGGACCCGCGTTCGCCGGTCATCTACTGCAGGTACCTTTCCTTTTACCGTGTCACGAATCTGTTCGCAGGTGCCCTTGCCGTGGGTTCCACGAGACGATGATGAGTGTTGGTTTTAATTCAATGCAATGGAAGCCGGTTGGGATGAGAGCGACATTTCTTCTCTTCTCCACGACCACGTCTTTATTTCTTCTCCTGGTAGTCCCCCATGCTTCATGTCTAGGAGTGTTCCCTCCTCATTTCAACTATCCCTTTTCATGGACTCCGATGCATTGCTTTTCCCACGCAGATCATCGCAAATGTTTACAACGTGAAGATCGTTTTCATACCCGCACGTGATCCCGCAGCTAACGGACGGGTTGAGCGTGCACATGCTCCTCACCACGCTCGAGTTCGCTCACTCCTTCTTCAACACCCAGGTTTGCACGCGTTCGAGGCCCACCTGATGAGTGTATCCATCGCCAACAAGCAGCAATATGCCCCCACCGGAATTTCTCCCTTTGAATTCCGGTATGCTCGTGCACCTGGTACCGTTCTGGCCTCGGAAATTGGAGAACAACCACTTTCCACTCTTGATCCAGAGGCTCCTACACCTCAAGTGGTCAACATCAAGGACCGCCTAGCCTTGTCACACGCCATCCGACAAGCTGCTACTACTCACCAGTCCTAATATCAGGACCGGTATGACGGGAAAAACAACGGCAAAGCTCCCACCCTCCAGCTCGGGGATGCTGTTCTCCTTCGCCGTTCTGGTCCTGACCGATCGGCCATCACCACATCCAAGCTCTTGGGCTTTGCCAATACCGGCCCTTTCGTCATTGAGGAATTTGTGGGCAAATCTTCTGCCCGCCTTCGCGACCCTTTGTGGGGCACCTCCATGCCGACAGCCGTGAAGCTGGAGCGTTTGTCCCTCTTCCGTCGCCGTGACTCTACGCCAGTCCCCCAGTTTGAGGAGATCCTCCGCACCCAGGACAAGCCCAAGTTGGACGCTGCCTACGAGACTCGTGAGAAGCGCTTGCAAGAATTGAAAGCCGACCTTGCTTCCCGACCGGATGCTCCCGTGTGCACATCTTGTAAGAAGAAAGTGGACCGTTTGCATGCCAAGTACATGTGCAAGCCTTGTTACACGACGCTTGCCAACTGCTGGATGTGACACCCCGTGTGTGTCACAGTCCTTTGTCTGTACAAGTACTCCGTACAGTACGGCTGTCACAGGTTTAGGGTTTCCGGCTTAAGCCGAGTTTCACTCAATCTAACCGACTTCTTACGTTATCTTAAGTGAAAGCATTCTGAGTTCTTTCCACAATATATAGTCAGCACTATATATCTGACAGGTTATGGTGCGCCAGGCACCTTCCACTACTTTTGATTTCATGAGTGGCTAAGCCACTCCGCTTGGTGGGGCGTTGGGGGCCCAATCTGATGTCGTGATTTTTCGCAGTTGCGGCTGAGAGCAAGTTACGGGCGGATTACTTTTCGGACTCGCTGCAGCGTGCGCCTACCTGGGTTTATTCGTATTGTCCGCGCTGGATTTCATTCGACTAGAACTTGATCAATTTTTGTCGTGGAACTCCTTGGCCAACGCGTTACGATCTTTGCAATTTCACAGTTACGGCTTCCCGAAATTTATCCGTTCCGGAACTGCATCCCACGCTCTCGACAATTCGCTTTTCCGTGCTATTCGACATCGCCCTTTTACCCCGACGCTACCACCTACAGGATTTTTTCATCATGAGTGTATCTTCTCACGTCACGCCCCTCTTGGGGGCTCACAATCGTATCCGTCTAGACACCATTTTTTCTTGTGACGTCGGGTCTCGTTACAGACCGACGCCGAATTCGCCCGGAGTTGCCCTCACGGCTCCCGACCGGACTCGCGCTACTGCGGTCTTGAATTCATCTTGGGACATCAACATCATCAAGAGGATTTCGCGCGACGCCTTGGGTTCCAAGGACATCTCTTTTCGTGGGGATGAAACCAACCGCAACACTCTCTGGACGTCTATCGTCAAGTCTTTACAGCACGCGTTCGAGCAGAAGGACCCCAACAACACCGCTCTTTTTGATCTGGCAGATGCGACCAAAGAGGTGAACAACATCTACAATGGTATCCTCTTTTCGACTTTGACATCGTTGACATCACCACATTCGACGGCACGACGTTGGGTGGAGGCCTCGGGACGGGCTTCACCTCGGGATGGCAAGCGTGCTATTCTCGAGGTCACCAAGAGGTTAATTCCTCGTGTGGTTCGACCTCTTGGGCACTACGAGGAGCTTTGCTCTATTTTCTTCGACTCCAAGAAGGACCCCGACCCACTGATTCAAGATTTTGACGCCTGTCTGACTGCAATTAGCAACGGAGCTTCTGGGCCTTTAGACGACATGATGGCCAAGAAGCAGCTGCTGGCCTCCCTCGACACCGACTTCTACGACAAGGTCATCACACCACTTCGTTTGGACGTTGAGTTGGCCAAGGTCGAGCTCGAGGACATCTTCGCGCACGTTCTTAAAGTCTGGGAGCAAGCCAACGCCGGCCGCATCAAGCAGTCCGTACCCTCCTGCGACAAGTCCGACGTTCTGTACTCCGGTCAGCCGTCCGAAATCGACGTCAAGACCCTCATCAAGGACTTTCAATTTCACATCGACGCCGCCAACAAGGTCCTTGCCTCGCTCTCCGACGAGAATGCGAACGACAAGCCGACGACGAGATGGCCGGCTCCGCATTCGGGCAAGCCCACGGGCAAGCCAGGTGTGCATTTCCCCCCTTCATCCTGGCGTGACCGTCAGAATCGTCGAGGACATGGAACGTTTCATGGCCGACAACGGCACTACCGCTTTGCCGCCTCGCCCCTCGCCAAGGGCGGGAATTGGAATCAGCAACGTGGACGCCGCGACGACAAGAACTTCGGCGTGTACTCCGTGTCGTTCCACGTCGTCTCCAAAGCCTTCGTTCCGGAGTGTGTCCGTTGCCCTCCAGGCTTTTGGCATGACTCCGCCAATTGTCCCACCGCCGACATCGAGTGCGACAAGTGCGCAATTGAGCAAGCCGACGACGCCGATGGCCTCGTGTCCGCCTTCCAGACCGCTTTCGACGCTGAGGACGACACGGCCTTTGCTCGACTTTGTGCTCAACTTGATCACCCCTTGGTTCGGCAGGACGAGGAACCTTTCACGTTCTCCGAGCACATTGACGTGGGCCTTCGGGCGCAGTACGCAGGATTAACGCCCTCCCAACCCTCTCGCCTTGCTACCCGCGTGCACGAGGCACACACGGCTCTCCGCGAGCTCAAGCAGGTAGCTGGTGGTGCTGAGTCCGAGTCGCAGCACTTCCCCATGGTCCACTTCGGCTCGGCCACGCCCGCCGTGATCGACGATGCCGTCGTGGAGCCTGCGCCGGAAGTGGCGATCGAGACCGGCGAGGACGTGGTGCTTTACCCCAATCAGTACATCGACGACGAGCCGCCCTTCGAACAGTCTTTCATGGACAACATGTCTGTGAAGTTGGGCTTCTTCGAGGCCGAGCCAGAGGTTTCTGCTACTTCCTTTACCCCCCTGCCTCCGTACATTTCTTCCACGCATGATTCAGCTGGCGTGGCTGACTCGGTGTCCGACGGCGAGGACTTGCATGATGCCGTCCCACCACCCGCTCCACGGGTTGGTGGTGTACGGAAGCCGTCAATTGGTACTTTTCTCACGGCAGCAACACTACCGGCACTATTTCTCAGTGTGAGCATGGCCTTAATCGACACCGTCACCGCCTCTGCACTTTGTGACGTGGACATTGCTCCACGGTCGGTGGTGTACGGACGGTACTCTGCTTATCAGAACTGCACAGTGGACTACTCCACTGGCCCCGACCTTCTGGACACTGGACCGACTGACTCCTACAACATCTTCAATCTGGACTCTGGTTTCCTGGACTCTGACGGTTTCGGCATCTACAGTCTGGACTTTCAATTTGAGACCTACAACAGCTGCAATTTATGTGAACTCTACTCTCTGGACCACTTCCGAGGTGGCTAGAGAGTTGCTTTGAGAAGCCTAGTAGTACAACTAGATATGTTCCACAGGCGCAACAACCTTCAGTGTGTAGTGCTAGCTAGAATTGGGACCGCCCTGGCCAAGAGCACAGGCCCCCGCTAGAAATTTGTTTCCGCCGCTTGAGATGGTGTGTTTTGTTTTCCCTAACAATCTGCCTGCTCCACCCTAACTCTTCCTCCGTAATAGTACAGGGTGGTGTGCTGGATGTGACACCCCGTGTGTGTCACAGTCCTTTGTCTGTACTAGTACTCCGTACAGTACGGCTGTCGCAGGTTTAGTAGGGTTTCCGGCTTAAGCCTAGTTTCACTCAATCTAACCGACTTCTTATGTTATCTTAAGTGAAAGCATTCTGAGTTCTTTCCACAATATATAGTCAGCACTATATATCTGACACCAACTCCCGTGCTAAGGTGCCCGTCACTATGCCGCCCCACTGTGCGTGAGCGTGTCACAATATTGTTCTTCACCTGTGTACGCCAACCATACTTAACCTTTGGCGTTGCCATGATTTCCTCTTGCAGGCCAAGCGCGTTGCGGCTGAACCTGCTAAACCTTCTCGTCCACGTGGCCGCCCACGCAAACGTGCACTAGAATAGTTTAATACGTTGTGAGAGTGTTTTATGTTTCTTTTCATTCTTCATACTAAGTGTACCAATCCTTATGCATTTCTCTTGATAGCTTCCTGATAGCTTTACACCATCATACCCTGCTTGTTTTTTAGACATGATTACATGCCGAGGCATTGCAATTTTTGAATATCAACTTCACAAGTATAATTTTATTATCCTCTTACTTTTCCCCTAGGCTAGATGAGGGCATCTCTCATCTACCCTGAATAAGCTTTTGCCCTGTAACACACACACACACACACACATATATATATATGAGAGAGAGAGAGAGAGAGAGAGAGAGAGATATCGAAGTCAAGCAGTGATACATAAACGCAGGGGCGGACGTTCACAATTACTAAGATGAGATAATGAAATACGTCGGGTGTTTTATTAGCGGGGCGGAAACTGCAGAATGGCGGATGCTGACGTGGCACCTCAAGGCGAGGGGTGAAACAGGAGGAGCTGCTCAACCCAACCTTATGGGGGGGGTGAGTCAGTCTCCCCATGAGTGGGGGGGGGACTTGCGACCAGAGGTAGAAGAACAGCAGGGTGGGGGAGGGGGGGACTACCTACTACTTTTGAAAATGGCAGATCCTATACGTGAAGTTTATTTCAAAATTGAAAATACCTCGTCTAAACCTCTGCTCCTTATGATTTGGAACCGGACCAAATTACCTTACTTACTTACTTACTACCTCTGACCTTTATCGTCTTGGCATGAAGTAAATACCTCTGACATTTATCGTCTTGGCATGAAGTAAATTACTTACTACCTCTGACCTTTATCGGCTTGGCATGAAGTAAATTACTTACTTACTTACTTACCTTAGTCAATCAGCAGCAGCAGCAGCAGCATAGCTCGAATCCTAACGGGCGACGCAGTCGAATTTTCGATCTCACGATCGCCAGACGCTAACGATGACAGTGACACAACAGTCGCGTGTATGTACCGCGACGCCACCCACGCGTTATGGCATGGCATGCTGGGAAGCAAAAGCGAAGCACTGTCGCGCACATGATCCTGCGGTCATATGATGTAATGGCGATATCCATGTTAACATCGCATGGTGATTAACCGTGCGTGCTGTCCAAATAGATCGACGCCTAGTGGAGATCGCATATTTGTGATCGACAGCGCCTAGTACTTACCTTACCTTAGTCAATCAGCAGCAGCAGCAACAACAGCAACAGCAACAAAGCTCGAATCCTAACGGGCGACGCAGTCGAATTTTCGATCTCACGATCACCGGACGCTAACGATGACAGTGACACAACAGTCGCGTGTATGTACCACGACGCCACCCACGCGTTATGGCATGGCATGCTGGGAAGCAAAAAGCGAAGCACTGTCGCGCACATGATCCTGCGGTCGTATGATGTAATGGCGATATCCATGTTATCATCGCATGGTAATTAATCGTGCTGTCCAAAAAGATCGACGCCTAGTGGAGATCGCATATTTGTGATCGACAGCGCCTAGTACCTTAGTCAATCAGCAGCAGCAGCAGCAGCAGCAGCAGCAAAGCTCGAATCCCAACGGGCGATACAGTCGAATGTTCGATCTCACGATCGCCAGACGCTAACGATGACAGTGCCACAACAGGCGCGTGTGTGTAGCACGACGCCACCCACGCGTTATGGCATGGCATGCTGGGAAGCAATAAGCAAAGCACTGTCGCGCACATGATCCTGCGGTCATATGATGTAATGGCGATATCCATGTTAACATCGCATGGTGATTAACCGTGCGTGCTGTCCAAATAGATCGACGCCTAGTGGAGATCGCATATTTGTGATCGACAGCGCCTAGTACCTTACCTTAATCAGCAGCAGCAGCAGCAGCAGCAGCAAAGCTCGAATCCAACGGGCGATACAGTCGAATGTTCGATCTCACGATCGCCAGACGCTAACGATGACAGTGCCACAACAGGCGCGTGTGTGTAGCACGACGCCACCCACGCGTTATGGCATGACATGCTGGGAAGCAATAAGCAAAGCACTGTCGCGCACATGATCCTGCGGTCATATGATGTAATGGCGATATCCATGTTAACATCGCATGGTGATTAACCGTGCGTGCTGTCCAAATAGATCGACGCCTAGTGGAGATCGCATATTTGTGATCGACAGCGCCTAGTACCTTAGTCAATCAGCAGCAGCAGCAGCAGCAGCAGCAGCAGCAGCAGCAGCAGCAGCAGCATAGCTCGAATCCCAACGGGCGATACAGTCGAATGTTCGATCTCACGATCGCCAGACGCTAACGATGACAGTGACACAACAGTCGCGTGTATGTACCACGACGCCACCCACGCGTTATGGCATGGCATGCTGGGAAGCAAAAAGCAAAGCACTGTCGCGCACATGATCCTGCGGTCATATGATGTAATGGCGATATCCGTGTTAACATCGTACGGTAATTAACCGTGCTGTCCAAATAGATCGACGCCTAGTGGAGATCGCATATTTGTGATCGACAGCGCCTAGTACCTTACCTTAGTCAATCAGCAGCAGCAGCAGCAGCAGCAGCAGCAAAGCTCGAATCCCAACGGGCGATACAGTCGAATGTTCCATCTCACGATCGCCAGACGCTAACGATGACAGTGCCACAACAGTCGCGTGTATGTACCGCGACGCCACCCACGCGTTATGGCATGGCATGCTGGGAAGCAAAAAGCAAAGCACTGTCGCGCACATGATCCTGCGGTCATATGATGTAATGGCGATATCCATGTTAACATCGCATGGTAATTAACCGTGCTGTCCAAATAGATCGACGCCTAGTGGAGATCGCATATTTGTGATCGACGGCGCCTAGTACCTTAGTCAATCAGCAGCAGCAGCAGCAGCAGCAAAGCCTGAATCCCAACGGGCGATACAGTCGAATGTTCGATCTCACGATCGCCAGACGCTAACGATGACAGTGCCACAACAGTCGCGCGTATGTACCACGACGCCACCCACGCGTTAAGGCATGGCACGCTGGGAAGCAATAAGCAAAGCACTGTCGCGCACATGATCCTGCGGTCATATGATGTAATGGCGATATCCATGTTAACATCGCATGGTGATTAATCGTGCTGTCCAAATAGATCGACGCCTAGTGGAGATCGCATATTTGTGATCGACAGCGCCAAGACCTCTGACCTTTATCGTCTTGGCATGAAGTAAATTACCTTAGTCAATCAGCAGCAGCAGCAGCAGCAGCAGCAGCAGCAGCAAAGCTCGAATCCCAACGGGCGATACAGTCGAATGTTCGATCTCACGATCGCCAGACGCTAACGATGACAGTGACACAACAGTCGCGTGTATGTACCGCGACGCCACCCACGCGTTATGGCATGGCATGCTGGGAAGCAAAAAGCAAAGCACTGTCGCGCACATGATCCTGCGGTCATATGATGTAATGGCGATATCCGTGTTAACATCGCATGGTGATTAACCGTGCGTGCTGTCCAAATAGATCGACGCCTAGTGGAGATCGCATATTTGTGATCGACAGCGCCTAGTACTTACCTTACCTTAGTCAATCAGCAGCAGCAGCAGCAGCAGCAGCAGCAGCAAAGCTCGAATCCCAACGGGCGATACAGTCGAATTTTCGATCTCACGATCGCCAGACGCTAACGATGACAGTGACACAACAGTCGCGTGTATGTACCGCGACGCCACCCACGCGTTATGGCATGGCATGCTGGGAAGCAAAAGCGAAGCACTGTCGCGCACATGATCCTGCGGTCATATGATGTAATGGCGATATCCATGTTAACATCGCATGGTAATTAACCGTGCGTGCTGTCCAAATAGATCGACGCCTAGTGGAGATCGCATATTTGTGATCGACAGCGCCTAGTACCTTAGTCAATCAGCAGCAGCAGCAGCAGCAGCAGCAGCAAAGCTCGAATCCCAACGGGCGATACAGTCGAATGTTCGATCTCACGATCGCCAGACGCTAACGATGACAGTGCCACAACAGGCGCGTGTGTGTAGCACGACGCCACCCACGCGTTATGGCATGACATGCTGGGAAGCAATAAGCAAAGCACTGTCGCGCACATGATCCTGCGGTCATATGATGTAATGGCGATATCCATGTTAACATCGCATGGTGATTAACCGTGCGTGCTGTCCAAATAGATCGACGCCTAGTGGAGATCGCATATTTGTGATCGACAGCGCCTAGTACCTTAGTCAATCAGCAGCAGCAGCAGCAGCAGCAGCAGCAAAGCTCGAATCCCAACGGGCGATACAGTCGAATGTTCGATCTCACGATCGCCAGACGCTAACGATGACAGTGCCACAACAGTCGCGTGTGTGTAGCACGACGCCACCCACGCGTTATGGCATGGCATGCTGGGAAGCAATAAGCAAAGCACTGTCGCGCACATGATCCTGCGGTCATATGATGTAATGGCGATATCCATGTTAACATCGCATGGTGATTAATCGTGCGTGCTGTCCAAATAGATCGACGCCTAGTGGAGATCGCATATTTGTGATCGACAGCGCCTAGTACCTTAGTCAATCAGCAGCAGCAGCAGCAGCAGCAGCAGCAGCAGCATAGCTCGAATCCCAACGGGCGATACAGTCGAATGTTCGATCTCACGATCGCCAGACGCTAACGATGACAGTGACACAACAGTCGCGTGTATGTACCGCGACGCCACCCACGCGTTATGGCATGGCATGCTGGGAAGCAAAAGCGAAGCACTGTCGCGCACATGATCCTGCGGTCATATGATGTAATGGCGATATCCGTGTTAACATCGTACGGTAATTAACCGTGCTGTCCAAATAGATCGACGCCTAGTGGAGATCGCATATTTGTGATCGACAGCGCCTAGTACTTACCTTACCTTAGTCAATCAGCAGCAGCAGCAGCAGCAGCAGCAGCAGCAGCAAAGCTCGAATCCTATCGGGCGACGCAGTCGAATTTTCGATCTCACGATCGCCAGACGCTAACGATGACAGTGACACAACAGTCGCGTGTATGTACCGCGACGCCACCCACGCGTTATGGCATGGCATGCTGGGAAGCAATAAGCGAAGCACTGTCGCGCACATGATCCTGCGGTCATATGATGTAATGGCGATATCCATGTTAACATCGCATGGTAATTAACCGTGCGTGCTGTCCAAATAGATCGACGCCTAGTGGAGATCGCATATTTGTGATCGACAGCGCCTAGTACCTTACCTTAATCAGCAGCAGCAGCAGCAGCAGCAGCAAAGCTCGAATCCCAACGGGCGACGCAGTCGAATGTTCGATCTCACGATCGCCAGAACCCAACGATGACAGTGCCACTGCAGTCGCGTACATTTATCGCGACGCCACCCACGCGTTATGGCATGGCATGCTGGGAAGCAAAAAGCAAAGCACTGTCGCGCACATGATCCTGCGGTCATATGATGTAATGGCGATATCCATGTTAACATCGCATGGTGATTAATGGTGCTGTCCAAAAGGATCGACGCCTAGTGGAGATCGCATATTTGTGATCGACAGCGCCTAGTACCTTAGTCAATCAGCAGCAGCAGCAGCAGCAGCAGCAGCAAAGCTCGAATCCCAACGAGCGACGCAGTCGAATGTTCCATCTCACGATCGCCAGACGCTAACGATGACAGTGCCACAACAGTCGCGTGTATGCACCACGACGCCACCCACGCGTTATGGCATGGCATGCTGGGAAGCAAAAAGCAAAGCACTGTCGCACACATGATCCTGCGGTCATATGATGTAATGGCGATATCCATGTTAACATCGCATGGTGATTAATCGTGCTGTCCAAAAAGATCGACGCCTAGTGGAGATCGCATATTTGTGATGGACAGCGCCTAGTACCTAAGTCAATCAGCAGCAGCAGCAGCAGCAGCAGCAAAGCTCGAATCCCAACGGGCGATACAGTCGAATGTTCCATCTCACGATCGCCAGACGCTAACGATGACACTGCCACAACAGTCGCGTGTATGTACCACGACGCCACCCACGCGTTATGGCATGGCATGCTGGGAAGCAAAAAGCAAAGCACTGTCGCGCACATGATCCTGCGGTCATGTGATGTAATGGCGATATCCATGTTAACATCGCATGGTGATTAACCGCGCTGTCCAAAAAGATCGACGCCTAGTGGAGATCGCATATTTGTGATCGACAGCGCCTAGTACCTTACTTACTTACCTTACCTTAGTCAATCAGCAGCAGCAGCAAAGCTCGAATCCCAACGGGCGACGCAGTCGAATGTTCCATCTCACGATCGCCAGACGCTAACGATGACAGTGCCACAACAGTCGCGTCTATGTACCACGACGCCACCCACGCGTTATGGCATGGCATGCTGGGAAGCAAAAAGCGAAGCACTGTCGCGCACATGATCCTGCGGTCATATGATGTAATGGCGATATCCATGTTAACATCGCATGGTAATTAACCGTGCTGTCCAAATAGATCGACGCCTAGTGGAGATCGCATATTTGTGATCGACGGCGCCTAGTACCTTAGTCAATCGCAGCAGCAGCAGCAGCAGCAGCAAAGCCTGAATCCCAACGGGCGATACAGTCGAATGTTCGATCTCACGATCGCCAGACGCTAACGATGACAGTGCCACAACAGTCGCGCGTATGTACCACGACGCCACCCACGCGTTAAGGCATGGCACGCTGGGAAGCAATAAGCAAAGCACTGTCGCGCACATGATCCTGCGGTCATATGATGTAATGGCGATATCCATGTTAACATCGCATGGTGATTAATCGTGCTGTCCAAATAGATCGACGCCTAGTGGAGATCGCATATTTGTGATCGACAGCGCCAAGACCTCTGACCTTCATCGTCTTGGCATGAAGTAAATTACCTTAGTCAATCAGCAGCAGCAGCAGCAGCAGCAGCAGCAGCAGCAGCAAAGCTCGAATCCCAACGGGCGATACAGTCGAATGTTCGATCTCACGATCGCCAGACGCTAACGATGACAGTGACACAACAGTCGCGTGTATGTACCGCGACGCCACCCACGCGTTATGGCATGGCATGCTGGGAAGCAAAAGCGAAGCACTGTCGCGCACATGATCCTGCGGTCATATGATGTAATGGCGATATCCATGTTAACATAGCATGGTGATTAACCGTGCGTGCTGTCCAAATAGATCGACGCCTAGTGGAGATCGCATATTTGTGATCGACAGCGCCTAGTACCTTAGTCAATCAGCAGCAGCAGCAGCAGCAGCAGCAAAGCCTGAATCCCAACGGGCGATACAGTCGAATGTTCGATCTCACGATCGCCAGACGCTAACGATGACAGTGACACAACAGTCGCGTGTATGTACCGCGACGCCACCCACGCGTTATGGCATGGCATGCTGGGAAGCAAAAAGCAAAGCACTGTCGCGCACATGATCCTGCGGTCATATGATGTAATGGCGATATCCATGTTAACATCGCATGGTAAGTAATCGTGCTGTCCAAAAAGATCGACGCCTAGTGGAGATCGCATATTTGTGATCGACAGCGCCTAGTACCTTAGTCAATCAGCAGCAGCAGCAGCAGCAGCAGCAGCAGCAAAGCTCGAATCCCAACGTGCGACGCAGTCGAATGTTCGATCTCACGATCGCCAGACGCCAACGATGACAGTGCCACTGCAGTCGCGTGTATTTATCGCGACGCCACCCACGCGTTATGGCATGGCATGCTGGGAAGCAAAAAGCGAAGCACTGTCGCGCACATGATCCTGCGGTCATATGATGTAATGGCGATATCCGTGTTAACATCGTACGGTAATTAACCGTGCTGTCCAAATAGATCGACGCCTAGTGGAGATCGCATATTTGTGATCGACAGCGCCTAGTACTTACCTTACCTTAGTCAATCAGCAGCAGCAGCAGCAGCAGCAGCAGCAGCAAAGCCTGAATCCTAACGGGCGACGCAGTCGAATTTTCGATCTCACGATCGCCAGACGCTAACGATGACAGTGACACAACAGTCGCGTGTATGTACCGCGACGCCACCCACGCGTTATGGCATGGCATGCTGGGAAGCAAAAAGCGAAGCACTGTCGCGCACATGATCCTGCGGTCATATGATGTAATGGCGATATCCATGTTAACATCGCATGGTAATTAACCGTGCTGTCCAGATAGATCGACGCCTAGTGGAGATCGCATATTTGTGATCGACAGCGCCTAGTACCTTAGTCAATCAGCAGCAGCAGCAGCAGCAGCAGCAGCAAAGCTTGAATCCCAACGGGCGATACAGTCGAATGTTCGATCTCACGATCGCCAGACGCTAACGATGACAGTGCCACAACAGTCGCGTGTATGTAGCACGACGCCACCCACGCGTTATGGCATGGCATGCTGGGAAGCAATAAGCAAAGCACTGTCGCGCACATGATCCTGCGGTCATATGATGTAATGGCGATATCCATGTTAACATCGCATGGTGATTAATCGTGCTGTCCAAAAAGATCGACGCCTAGTGGAGATCGCATATTTGTGATCGACAGCGCCTAGACCTCTGACCTTTATCGTCTTGGCATGAAGTAAATTACCTTACTTACTTAGTCAATCAGCAGCAGCAGCAGCAGCAGCAGCAGCAACAGCAGCAGCAGCAACAGCAGCAGCAGCAAAGCTAAAATCCCAACGGGCGATACAGTCGAATGTTCCATCTCACGATCGCCAGACGCTAACGATGACAGTGCCACAACAGTCGCGTGTATGTACCACGACGCCACCCACGCGTTATGGCGGCATGGCATGCTGGGAAGCAAAAAGCAAAGCACTGTCGCGCACATGATCCTGCGGTCATATGATGTAATGGCGATATCCATGTTAACATCGCATGGTGATTAATCGTGCTGTCCAAAAAGATCGACGCCTAGTGGAGATCGCATATTTGTGATCGACAGCGCCTAGACCTTTGACCTTTATAATCTTCACCCAAACCAAATTACCTTACCTTACCTTACCTTACCTTACCTTAATCAGCAGCAGCAGCAGCAGCAAAGCTCGAATCCCAACGGGCGACGCAGTCGAATTTTCGATCTCACGATCGCCAGCCGCCAACGATGACACTGCCACTGCAGTCGCGTGTATGTACCGCGACGCCACCCACGCGTTATGGCATGGCATGCTGTGAAGCAAAAAGCGAAGCACTGTCGCGCACATGATCCTGCGGTCATATGATGTAATGGCGATATCCATGTTAACATCGCATGGTAATTAATGGTGCTGTCCAAAAGGATCGACGCCTAGTGGAGATCGCATATTTGTGATCGACAGCGCCTAGACCTCTGACCTTTATAATCTTCACCCAAACCAAATTACCTTACTTACCTTACTACCTCTGACCTTTATAATCTTGGCACCAAGTAAATTACCTTACTACCTCTGACCTTTATAATCTTCACCCAAACCAAATTACCTTACTTACCTTACTTACCTTAGTCAATCAGCAGCAGCAGCAGCAGCAAAGCTCGAATCCCAACGGGCGACGCAGTCGAATTTCCGATCTCGCGATCGCCAGACGCCAACGATGACAGTGCCACTGCAGTCGCGTACATTTATCGCGACGCCACCCACGCGTTATGGCATGGCATGCTGGGAAGCAAAAGGCAAAGCACTGTCGCGCACATGATCCTACGGTCAGATAGTGTAATGGCGAAAATGATTTAAACATCGCATGGCCGACGCGATGTTCGGAAATCAGATAGATTCGCTTTTACATTGCATAGCAGACGCGAGGATCGAGAAATGTCAAATCATTAATGGAATGGCAGACTCGATGTTCATGTTCGGATCTCTCGAGTGCGCCACGTCGGCAAGATAAATAATCCCATCCACCGTCAGATGCGCCTAGTGGAGATCTTAATTTAAGATCGACCGGGCCTAGACCTCTGACCTTTATAATCTTCACCCAAACCAAATTACCTTACCTTACCTTACCTTACCTTACCTACCTCTGACCTTTATAATCTTGGCACCAAGTAAATTACCTTACTTACTTACTTACATAGTCAATCAGCAGCAGCAGCAGCAGCAGCAGCAGCAGCAGCAGCAGCAAAGCTCGAATCCCAACGGGCGATACAGTCGAATTTTCGATCGCACGATCGCCAGACGCTAACGATGACAGTGCCACTGCAGTCGCGTGTATGTACCGCGACGCCACCCACGCGTTATGGCATGGCATGCTGGGAAGCAAAAAGCGAAGCACTGTCGCGCACATGATCCTGCGGTCAGATGATGTAATGGCGAAAATGATTTAAACATCGCATGGCCGACGCGATGTTCGGAAATCAGATAGATTCGCTTTTACATTGCATAGCAGACGCGAGGATCGAGAAAATGTCAAATCATTAATGGAATGGCAGACTCGATGTTCATGTTCGGATCTCTCGAGTGCGCCACGTCGGCAAGATAAATAATCCCATCCACCGTCAGATGCGCCTAGTGGAGATCTTAATTTAAGATCGACCGGGCCTAGTACTTTAAAATTACTTAATCAGCAGCAAAGCGCGAATCCCAACGGGCGACACAGACGAACTTCCGATCTCACGATCGCCAGACGCTAACGATGACAGTGCCACTGCAGTCGCGTACATTTATCGCGACGCCACCCTCGCGTTATGGCATGGCATGCTGGGAAGCAAAAAGCGAAGCACTGTCGCGCACATGATCCTACGGTCAGATGGCCTAGTGGAGATCTCTTTTTGAGATCGATCCGCCTAGTATGTTACATAATCGATACAGTTCAACAGTACTGTGTCACTGTAGCGAGTAGATGCTGCTTGGATTACTCTGTAAATCGTTCTTGTGGTTATATGAAGGCGCGGTGCTTTGGACCCTCCCGTCTCCTCTCCTGTATCAATACGGGAATTGTATCGGTTGCTGAATTGCTTATCGATCTATTTTTAAGACTTCGCCCAGTGGGGGGGCTCCGCTCCCCACACCGCCCCCCCATCACAACAAAAAAATTAAAGACTTCGCCCAATGGGGGTGGGGGTACGCCCCCCCACATCCCCCCATTACTACAAAAATAAAACTTCGCCAAGTGGGGGGGCTCCACCCCCCCCCACACACCCCCCTCCCAATAATTTCTTTTTTTAAGACTTCGCCCAGTGGGGGGGTTCCGCCCCCCCACACCCCCCGTTACAACTAACTATTTTTCCAAACAGTTATCAACATCGCGGATGACACCATTCCAACCCATACAGGCGACGTTGATGACAGTGTCACCAACTTTCGTTCTCGGAGCTTTGCGGACTGCGTCTCATGTCACACAAAAACCTGGCGACCACGTACTGAAACGAAAGTGTGACCACGACCACGACACACGGGATTTTTTTGTATAATTCTGTTCCACCCATACGGGCGACGTTGATGGCTTGACGTCACCAACTTTCGTTCGGGAGCTTTGCGGACTGCGTTTCATGTCGTATTTTCGGATATAAAAACCTGGCGACCACGTACTGAAACGAAAGTGTGACGACGACGACGACACATTAAACGCCGCATGGGCCCTCCGTCGGAGACGGGAGGGTATAATTCCTGTTGCAGCCCATACAGGCGACGTTGATGACACTGTCATCAACTTTCATTCTGGGAGCTTCCTCGGTCTTCATCCGCTATCTTCATCCGCTATCTTCATCCGCTATCTTCATGTGTGATTAAAGGGCGCATGGGCCCTCCGTCGGAGACTGGAGGGTATAACGAATTATTACATTATCTTCATCTTGTCAAAGTATACAGAACGCTCGCTCGTGCAAATAGCAAATACTGGTATAAACGACATATCAATACTTACCGCACGCACATGATCGTTCATCAGTGCGAATATCAACTTCTGGTATAATGCCAAATCAACGCGCACCGAAACGAAATTATAGAGACGAGTTTCATTATAATAAAGGAGGAGGAAGAGGTGGAGCGACATTTGGTCAGGTATTGCCGTATTTAGATATACCACATCTGGGATGTCAATCATGCATGCATCGTCCATGTTACACTGTTGAATTTTAATTTAATGATCTGCTAACATCTTACCCAGGAAGAATGCATTTCTATAATTACCAATAATAACTGTAGTGAGTAGAGTCATTATACAATGATAATGCATAATCGATAATGTCAATCGGGAAGGGTTATACGCGCTGGAATTCACACGTCGTTTCCGTCTCAATCCCGAAAAGAATCTGAACCAGCGTGACGGTCATATCGTCTCGCATCGTCTCGCGTGTCATCGTGAATTTAATTTCCAGGATTATTAAAACAGATAATCAATTTATCTTCCATCGATATCGCGGATACGATTGCCGTTGGCGCTGGCGTTGACTAGCTCAACCATAAAGCGCTCGCTGCGACATCCACTGCTCATAATTTTCTCAACGTTCCTTCGCCTCATGGCCGGAACGGTGTTCACTGTGACTGCTGTGTTATGTGCAGGGATTGCGGAAGTGTATGGCTGTTTTTATTTTTCAATTCGTTTATTGCATATATGCGAACTCACGGTATTCGGTGTGTGCAGCTTGTGTCGCAGGTTTTCCGATGGCGAGGAGGGACGCACCTTTTTGAGATGTGGAAGTCTAGGGCAGCCTAGCTTGGGATGATACCCAACCACATCGGACTTACTTTGTTTTCATATTTTAATCTACCCACCTTGGATATGCATACAAACTTTGAGGCGCATCGAGGTGTGATAAGTTTTAGACTGATTTATCTTTTTGGGTTTGTGGCGCCATCGCGACCTCTTGGGATGTGGAAGTCAAGGTTGAGCATGCCAACCTTGCTTGGGTTCGAACCCAACCACATCGAAGTCTGAGTCCTTGTGCTTCAAGGAACTAAAATGTGTATATCTTAGCAATATTTGTGGAAAGTCTCGTGCGCTAGAACGCACGGGAAACCCTTGGCTGTTTGGCATGTATTGGGTTTGGGTCCATTCGAGCCCAAACCCAATAAATCTGCCAAAGAAATAAACTGATCATTTCGCGAACAATGTATCTCAGTTCTTGAGCTTCAGGAATCTTAAAGAGATATATCTCGAGAATATTTGTGGAAAGTCTCGTGCGCTAGAACGCACGGGAAGCCCTTGGCTGTTTGGCATGTATTGGGTTTGGGTACATTCGAGCCCAAACCCAATAAATCTGCCAAAGAAATAAACTGTTCGTTTCGGGCACAGTGTATGCCAGTCCTTGAGCTTCAGGAAAACTTAAATGTATATATCTCGACAATATTTGTGGAAAGTCTCGTGCGCTAGAACGCACGGGAAGCCCTTGGCTGTTTGGAATATATTGGGTTTGGTTACATTCGAGCCCAAACCCAATAAATCTGCCAAGGAAACAAACTGTTTGTTTCGCAAACAATGTATCTCAGTCCTTGTGCTTTAGGGAACTTGAAGATATATATCTTGGCAAAATATCAGCGTAGTTTCGTTTGCTAGGAAGCACGGGAAGACCTTGACTGTTTGGCATTTGTTGGTTTGGGTACATGAAAACCCAAACCCAAAAAGCTCTTTGTCATGAAGTGACCTTCTCGTGCATACTTGACGACAAGCCTTGCGCGCAAGATAATGAACTAATATTACTCTCAGCAAATTTAGTGCAACGTTTCGTGCGCTAACACAGAGGACTTCGATGTGGTTGGGTTCGAACCCAAGCAAGGTTGGCATGCTCAACCTTGACTTCCACACCCCAAGAGGTCGCGATGACGCCATAAACCCAAAAAGATAATTCAGTCTCTAACTTATCACACCTCGATGCTCCTCAAACTTTGTATGCATATTCAAAGTGAGTTGAATAAAACGTGAGAACAAGGTGGGTCCGATGTGGTTGGGTGTGATCCCAAGCTAGGTTGCCCTAGACTTCCACACCTCAAGAAAGCGCGCCCCTCCTCGCCATCGGAAAACCTGCGACACAAGCTGCACAAAATGAGTATCGTGAGTTGGCACATATGCATAAACAAACTGAAAAATAGAAGCAGCCAAACACTTTCGAAATCCCTGCGCATAACACAGCAGCCACGACATCGTTCCGCCCATGAGGCGAAGCGAAGGACCGTTGAGAAAATTATGAGCAGTAAATATTGGTGCGCAGCTCTTTATCCTTGAGCTAGTCAACGCCTACGGCAATCGTATCCGCGATATCGATGGAAGATAAATAGATGATTTGTTTTAATAATCCTGGAAATTAAATTCACGATGACACGCGAGACGATGCGAGACGATATGACCGTCACGCTGGTTCAGAATTTTTCCGGGATTGAGACGGAAACGACGTGTGAATTCCAGCGCGTATAACCCTTCCCATGTCAATCGATGGCATAAGTCATATGTCATGTCATTTCCTTTTGGAAAGGGTTATTATACGCGCTGGAATTCACACGTCGTTTCCGTCTCAATCCCGGAAAAATTCTGAACCAGCGTGACGGTCATATCGTCTCGCATCGTCTCGCGTGTCATCGTGAATTTAATTTCCAGGATTATTAAATCGTCATCTATTTATCTTCCATCGATATCGCGGATACGATTGCCGTTGGCGTTGACTAGCTCAAGGATAAAGAGCTGCGCACCAACATTCACTGCTCATAATTTTCTCAACGGTCCTTCGCTTCGCCTCATGGGCGGAACGATGTCGTGGCTGTTGTGTTATGCGCAGGGATTTCGGAAGTGTTTGGCTGCTTTTATTTTTCAGTTTGTTTATGCATATGTGCCAACTCACGATACTCATTTTGTGCAGCTTGTGTCGCAGGTTTTCCGATGGCGAGGAGGGGCGCGCTTTCTTGAGGTGTGGAAGTCTAGGGCAACCTAGCTTGGGATCACACCCAACCACATCGGACCCACCTTGTTCTCACGTTTTATAATCACAACACTTTTCAACGTCCGGCAAACGCGTCTGCAAAATTTCCGCCGCCTTATGTCAATTTTATTTTGATAAATATTATGGATATTCAGCGGCTTATTTTTGTTTTTATGATACTCACGTAGTATCTTTGACGCCTTTTGAGACGAGCGGAGCTCAGTATGTCGAAATACGGCCGGAAATCTTCGGCTGCTGAGCCGCTACTGTACTTACGAGTCTTGAAGTCCATCTCAAACAAATAATGAGTAGTGCCTCAACAGCACTGCGCTTACTGAAAGTAAAAGAAAGGAATTTTACCGCACTGCAGCAGGTGGAGGCAGACGCAGCAGCGGAAACATGCCTTACAAATCTCACAGACTCGCAAGTAGTGACCAAAAATCTGCTCGAGGCAGTTAGGCTAGTAGGCGCCAACGCAGTTGCGACTGTAGCCACAGCAGAACGTGCCATCATCTCAGAGAAGAAAAGTAATCAAAGAGGGCGCGACAACTCCCCACTAGGAACCGCATCTCAGCAGGGTCCTAGCGCGAAAACAGTCAGACGGAAAATATTACGGAACGCAAATAGAGTGGCGAGACAATTTGTAAATAGTGGCGCAGAGCAGCCTGCGAAGACGAATCCAACGGAATCTACACCTGAAGCCATGGCTACTGCAGACACAGCAACTGCAAATCTACGGACGCATCGGGAAACAACGAAACAGGCACACAGTGTCGCCATCCCAAGCGACTGTGGTGACAGGATCCTTTCGGAGAATCACAAACGCCTACAGACACGCAAACGCTCAGAGCCACTGCCTACAGCTTCGAAACCACCTGACAAATCAAAAAAGCGCCCAGGGTCTCAGAGGCAAAATACGTATAAGTCAATCCTGCGGAGTCCCATACCTAGCTAGCTGCGACAGCTGGCATCGAAAGACGCCCCCTTCTCTCAGTAATCGACACTAGTTCACAATAGCCTAAAAGGTGTGATAAGGTTCACAATAGCCTATAAGGTGTGATAAAGTTCGCAATAGCCTATAAGGTGTGATGAGGTATTAACATCCCGGTGGAGAAGAACAGGGAAGAGCGCCGCGCACGAGAACCACTTTTCCTGAAAAGGTTTTTATAGCTTGGATCTCTTGCAGCGTGCTGCAGTGGGGAAAGTAAGAAAATCCTCAGCGGCATCGTCGGACTCTGCACCGATAAATAAATAAGCAGGGGGGGCAAAACTGCCGGAAACAGATCGACAAATAGAATCCTTTGCCCACACAAAAGAGGCAGCAGCCGGATCGGAGTGGGTGCAACTGTTGCTCATGTAGTAGAAGCATCCTTCCCCATCTTAGTGCTAACTAGTGATAAACTAGCAATTCGTCTGCACACATGTAGCCATAGGAGAAGTAATTTACTTATCTGCACATCTGGTAACTTGTCTAGGCCCAGAGTAGGGCCTGGGAAATTAATTTACTCACACGCCCAACAGGGCGTGGTTTTTTCTTTTTCTTTTTCACGTTTTATTCAACTCACTTTGAATATGCATACAACGTTTGAGGAGCATCGAGGTGTGATAAGTTAGAGACTGATTTATCTTTTTGGGTTTATGGCGTCATCGCGACCTCTTGGGGTGTGGAAGTCAAGGTTGAGCATGCCAACCTTGCTTGGGTTCGAACCCAACCACATCGAAGTCCTCTGTGTTAGCGCACGAAACGTTGCACTAAATTTGCTGAGAGTAATATTAGTTCATTATCTTGCGCGCAAGGCTTGTCGTCAAGTATGCACGAGAAGGTCACTTCATGACAAAGAGCTTTTTGGGTTTGGGTTTTCATGTACCCAAACCAACAAATGCCAAACAGTCAAGGTCTTCCCGTGCTTCCTAGCAAACGAAACTACGCTGATATTTTGCCAAGATATATATCTTCAAGTTCCCTAAAGTACAAGGACTGAGATACATTGTTTGCGAAACAAACAGTTTATTTCCTTGGCAGATTTATTGGGTTTGGGCTCGAATTTTCCCAAACCCAATATATTCCAAACAGCCAAGGGCTTCCCGTGCGTTCTAGCGCACGAGACTTTCCACAAATATTGTCGAGATATATACATTTAAGTTTTCCTGAAGCTCAAGGACTGGCATACACTGTGCCCGAAACGAACAGTTTATTTCTTTGGCAGATTTATTGGGTTTGGGCTCGAATGTACCCAAACCCAATACATGCCAAACAGCCAAGGGCTTCCCGCGCGTTCTAGCGCACGAGACTTTCCACAAATATTCTCGAGATATATCTCTTTAAGATTCCTGAAGCTCAAGAACTGAGATACATCGTTCGCGAAATGATCAGTTTATTTCTTTGGCAGATTTATTGGGTTTGGGCTCGAATGGACCCAAACCCAATACATGCCAAACAGCCAAGGGCTTCCCGTGCGTTCTAGCGCACGAGACTTTCCACAAATATTGCTAAGATATACACATGTTAGTTCCTTGAAGCACAAGGACTCAGACTTCGATGTGGTTGGGTTCGAACCCAAGCAAGGTTGGCATGCTCAACCTTGACTTCCACATCCCAAGAGGTCGCGATGGCGCCACAAACCCAAAAAGATAAATCAGTCTAAAACTTATCACACCTCGATGCTCCTCAAATTTTGTATGCCGCATATCCAAGGTGAGTAGATTAAAATATGAAAACAAAGTAAGTCCGATGTGGTTGGGTATCATCCCAAGCTAGGTTGCCCTAGACTTCCACATCTCAAAAAGGTGCGTCCCTCCTCGCCATCGGAAAACCTGCGACACAAGCTGCACACACCGAATACCGTGAGTTCGCATATATGCAATAAACGAATTGAAAAATAAAAACAGCCAAACACTTCCGCAATCCCTGCACATAACACAGCAGTCACAGTGAACACCGTTCCGGCCATGAGGCGAAGGAACGTTGAGAAAATTATGAGCAGTGGATGTCGCAGCGAGCGCTTTATGGTTGAGCTAGTCAACGCCAGCGCCAACGGTAATCGTATCCGCGATATCGATGGAAGATAAATTGATTATTCACGGGGAAGACAATCCCCCCCCACTGTATGGGGGCCTGCCTTCTCCTAGCTTCACCCCTCGCTGTGTGTGTCATCTGTGACAGTGTCATCAGTGACCGTGACCTAGCTTCCTTCCTAGATAGTCTTCCAGTAAGCCTCTCTATCCAGTTTATGCTATCACCGTCTCGAGCACCTCTTCACTGTACTTTTCTGTGCCTGTTTGCCTATATATATACCCGTCACACACACATATATATATGCACCGATCACCCTTTTCATCAGGTCATCGACCCACTTACGCTTAGTGGTGCTCATCTTCGCTGCGACTCGCTTCGGGGTTTCCCCGATTCTAACTCCGTCGTTCCGTCTTGAATACGTCCTCCCCGTGGGCTACTCCGTCAATTCCGTCTTCGCCCACCTCCGTTCGTAACTGCCTACCGTCTGTGATTGGTGGTCTACGATTTTAGCGGCCTTTATCCGTCACACCTTTTTTATTTTACCGTCAAACTGGCTGCTTACTTCCTTCCGAACATGTCTCAGCAACGTCAAAACAGTCTTGCAGAGGCCCTCCGTTCCGCGAGGCGTGCTAGCGCCACGCCTTCGCCGCCTCCTGGGAATTCCGGCACTACCACGCCGGGCCCAACGCGACCGAGGAGAATTGTGTCCACTACCTCCTTGCGTTCACGTCCATCATCGCTGCGGCTATCGCCGACTCCGTTCATGTTCTTCAACGACCCGTCAGTCCTCTCCTCCACTCCTGTGGAGGAGGGGAGGGAGGAGGAGTACTTGGAGCAGTTATCTTACGCCTTCACGTACTCCACCGACATCATCACCGTCCTACGCCCTGGAGGGTTCAACCCTAAAAATGGCTTCACCCTCGACAACGATTCTGCCGACGCTGACTTCGCCGCCCTCCTTGCTGCACTCCGTCATGTTCTTTTTCCCGTGTCCTTCCCGGAGTTCTCCAAACTCCTCGACCTCGAGCACGACTATGACTTCTACCACGTCGTCCTCAACGAGATCATCTTCACCATCCTCCCCATCGTGCTTCGTGGTACTGCCTTGGCCTTGTACTCCGAGGCGGCTCGTTCCCACCCTGGGGACGGTCGCTACACCCTTCAGCGCCTTCGGCACGAGGTCGAGGGCGTCCCCGATTCCGACACCGACCGTTTTTGGGTCAAGATGCGTTCGACCATCATCAACGAGAACGACGACCCCGCCCCTCAGCTCACCGCCATCAACGACGATCGCTCTTAATTGGAAGATGCGCTCTAAATTGGAAGATTTTTTGAAGGTCATTGTTTTGATGTTTTTTACATTATTTTAAACATATCATGCCCAAAAATAGGGTGGTTATAATTTTGGAAGTTTTTCTCATCGTATGAGGCGGGGTTTTCAGAATTCTTACGCGTGACTCTTAGGCATATTGAGGAGTGTTCCAAAAATCCACATATGGTATTAGATCGAGATTAAAGGTTATAAAATGGAAGTAAAAAGGGAAAAATATGTACCTGTTTATCGTATGTTTGATATTTTCATCGATTTCAGCACAATTTTGCCAAAACCCCCCCTAACCCTATGCTTTATCACACGCGTATTCACAAAGGGCGGGTAACATATGTAAAGGTTCTTGCTAATGGACCCGTCACGTGCTATGTTATAATGTAGTTTGCCATAAAAACATATTTGAACAAATAAACTATCAAGCACTTGCATCTCCGTGCAGATTTCTGGAGCAAATGGCCCTCTAGCGGGGGAAACCCTAAGTGGTAACACCAATTTAGGGTGTAAGCACAACCACATGTGTACATGCATGCACCTACGAACTCTTGACTGCACTTATTTACTCTTCAGAGTTCTCCAGCAGTGCTTTTAAAAGCTCAGCTTTCTCCTCACAACCTGGAATTCCGCCTTGAACACCCGATTTTGCGGTCTCATCCCAGCATGTCAACACCTCGTTCACGTCAAATGTAGACTTCATGCGAAGGGTGCGGGCACCCCGTACGAAAGCTCCAGCCTCACAGAGTTGTTCTACCGTCTCGAACGTTCTCCGTGACTGTGCTGGCAACCAGAACTGCCAGGTTATCTCCTTCCGTGAGGCATGCTGCCCCACCACCTCCACGAAATGGAGTGGGAGTGACTTACCGCCGTCCGGGAGCATAACGTTGAACCAACACTTGTCGCTGGCTTCCCCGCCCGCAACGGTCACGGCATAGCTGCCCACAGTCATGTCCTCGAACCGGTAGTCGGCTGCCAAGTGTTCCTTCTGCGATGCCAAACGCATCCCACGGTCATATAGACTCTCGTCAACACCGGAGGAGTGCTCATCGTCGCCATCATCCATGCCCTCACTGCTGCTGGACTGTTTCTGCTGTTTTGGCTGCTTTCCAGGCTTCTTCTTGCGCGCTGCAACCTGCCGACTCCGACTGCGAGTGGCAAGATCCATCTCCATATCAGTATCATCGCTGTCGCCTTCGGAGGCGGGTGAAGTTCTGCGCGCCCTGTTTTGCCTTTGTGCGCCTGAAAACCTCTTGCGAGCAGCAGGTGGATCTCCTCCTCTCCGACTCCTCTTTCCATTTGCTTCACGCACACCTGCCTCTGCACG
>LGRX02029880.1:0-13571 GCA_001247695.2 Cymbomonas tetramitiformis
CTTGTTCTCACGTTTTATAATCACAACACTTTTCAACGTCCGGCAAACGCGTCTGCAAAATTTCCGCCGCCTTATGTCAATTTTATTTTGATAAATATTATGGATATTCAGCGGCTTATTTTTGTTTTTATGATACTCACGTAGTATCTTTGACGCCTTTTGAGACGAGCGGAGCTCAGTATGTCGAAATACGGCCGGAAATCTTCGGCTGCTGAGCCGCTACTTACGAGTCTTGAAGTCCATCTCAAACAAATAATGAGTACTGCCTCAACAGCACTGCGCTTACTGAAAGTAACAGAAAGGAATTTTACCGCACTGCAGCAGGTGGAGGCAGACGCAGCAGCGGAAACATGCCTTACAAATCTCACAGCCTCGCAAGTAGTGACAAAAAATCTGCTCGAGGCAGTTAGGCTAGTAGGCGCCAACGCAGTTGCGACTGTAGCCACAGCAGAACGTGCCATCATCTCAGAGAAGAAAAGTAATCAAAGAGGGCGCGACAACTCCCCACTAGGAACCGCATCTCATCAGGGTCCTAGCGCGAAAACAGTCAGACGGAAAATATTACGGAACGCAAATAGAGTGGCGAGACAATTTGTAAATAGTGGCGCAGAGCAGCCTGCGAAGACGAATCCAACGGAATCTACACCTGAAGCCATGGCTACTGCAGCCACAGCAACTGCAAATCTACGGACGCATCGGGAAACAACGAAACAGGCACACAGTGTCGCCATCCCAAGCGACTGTGGTGACAGGATCCTTTCGGAGAATCACAAACGCCTACACACACGCAAACGCTCAGAGCCACTGCCTACAGCTTCGAAACCACCTGACAAATCAAAAAAGCGCCCAGGGTCTCAGAGGCAAAATACGTATAAGTCAATCCTGCGGAGTCCCATACCTAGCTAGCTGCGACAGCTGGCATCGAAAGACGCCCCCTTCTCTCAGTAATCGACACTAGTTCACAATAGCCTAAAAGGTGTGATAAGGTTCACAATAGCCTATAAGGTGTGATAAAGTTCGCAATAGCCTATAAGGTGTGATGAGGTATTAACATCCCGGTGGAGAAGAACAGGGAAGAGCGCCGCGCACGAGAACCACTTTTCCTGAAAAGGTTTTTATAGCTTGGATCTCTTGCAGCGTGCTGCAGTGGGGAAAGTAAGAAAATCCTCAGCGGCATCGTCGGACTCTGCACCGATAAATAAATAAGCAGGGGGGGCAAAACTGCCGGAAACAGATCGACAAATAGAATCCTTTGCCCACACAAAAGAGGCAGCAGCCGGATCGGAGTGGGTGCAACTGTTGCTCATGTAGTAGAAGCATCCTTCCCCATCTTAGTGCTAACTAGTGATAAACTAGCAATTCGTCTGCACACATGTAGCCATAGGAGAAGTAATTTACTTATCTGCACATCTGGTAACTTGTCTAGGCCCAGAGTAGGGCCTGGGAAATTAATTTACTCACACGCCCAACAGGGCGTGGTTTTTTCTTTTTCTTTTTCACGTTTTATTCAACTCACTTTGAATATGCATACAACGTTTGAGGAGCATCGAGGTGTGATAAGTTAGAGACTGATTTATCTTTTTGGGTTTATGGCGTCATCGCGACCTCTTGGGGTGTGGAAGTCAAGGTTGAGCATGCCAACCTTGCTTGGGTTCGAACCCAACCACATCGAAGTCCTCTGTGTTAGCGCACGAAACGTTGCACTAAATTTGCTGAGAGTAATATTAGTTCATTATCTTGCGCGCAAGGCTTGTCGTCAAGTATGCACGAGAAGGTCACTTCATGACAAAGAGCTTTTTGGGTTTGGGTTTTCATGTACCCAAACCAACAAATGCCAAACAGTCAAGGTCTTCCCGTGCTTCCTAGCAAACGAAACTACGCTGATATTTTGCCAAGATATATATCTTCAAGTTCCCTAAAGTACAAGGACTGAGATACATTGTTTGCGAAACAAACAGTTTATTTCCTTGGCAGATTTATTGGGTTTGGGCTCGAATTTTCCCAAACCCAATATATTCCAAACAGCCAAGGGCTTCCCGTGCGTTCTAGCGCACGAGACTTTCCACAAATATTGTCGAGATATATACATTTAAGTTTTCCTGAAGCTCAAGGACTGGCATACACTGTGCCCGAAACGAACAGTTTATTTCTTTGGCAGATTTATTGGGTTTGGGCTCGAATGTACCCAAACCCAATACATGCCAAACAGCCAAGGGCTTCCCGCGCGTTCTAGCGCACGAGACTTTCCACAAATATTCTCGAGATATATCTCTTTAAGATTCCTGAAGCTCAAGAACTGAGATACATCGTTCGCGAAATGATCAGTTTATTTCTTTGGCAGATTTATTGGGTTTGGGCTCGAATGGACCCAAACCCAATACATGCCAAACAGCCAAGGGCTTCCCGTGCGTTCTAGCGCACGAGACTTTCCACAAATATTGCTAAGATATACACATGTTAGTTCCTTGAAGCACAAGGACTCAGACTTCGATGTGGTTGGGTTCGAACCCAAGCAAGGTTGGCATGCTCAACCTTGACTTCCACATCCCAAGAGGTCGCGATGGCGCCACAAACCCAAAAAGATAAATCAGTCTAAAACTTATCACACCTCGATGCTCCTCAAATTTTGTATGCCGCATATCCAAGGTGAGTAGATTAAAATATGAAAACAAAGTAAGTCCGATGTGGTTGGGTATCATCCCAAGCTAGGTTGCCCTAGACTTCCACATCTCAAGAAAGGTGCGTCCCTCCTCGCCATCGGAAAACCTGCGACACAAGCTGCACACACCGAATACCGTGAGTTCGCATATATGCAATAAACGAATTGAAAAATAAAAACAGCCAAACACTTCCGCAATCCCTGCACATAACACAGCAGTCACAGTGAACACCGTTCCGGCCATGAGGCGAAGGAACGTTGAGAAAATTATGAGCAGTGGATGTCGCAGCGAGCGCTTTATGGTTGAGCTAGTCAACGCCAGCGCCAACGGTAATCGTATCCGCGATATCGATGGAAGATAAATTGATTATTCACGGGGAAGACAATCCCCCCCCACTGTATGGGGGCCTGCCTTCTCCTAGCTTCACCCCTCGCTGTGTGTGTCATCTGTGACAGTGTCATCAGTGACCGTGACCTAGCTTCCTTCCTAGATAGTCTTCCAGTAAGCCTCTCTATCCAGTTTATGCTATCACCGTCTCGAGCACCTCTTCACTGTACTTTTCTGTGCCTGTTTGCCTATATATATACCCGTCACACACACATATATATATGCACCGATCACCCTTTTCATCAGGTCATCGACCCACTTACGCTTAGTGGTGCTCATCTTCGCTGCGACTCGCTTCGGGGTTTCCCCGATTCTAACTCCGTCGTTCCGTCTTGAATACGTCCTCCCCGTGGGCTACTCCGTCAATTCCGTCTTCGCCCACCTCCGTTCGTAACTGCCTACCGTCTGTGATTGGTGGTCTACGATTTTAGCGGCCTTTATCCGTCACACCTTTTTTATTTTACCGTCAAACTGGCTGCTTACTTCCTTCCGAACATGTCTCAGCAACGTCAAAACAGTCTTGCAGAGGCCCTCCGTTCCGCGAGGCGTGCTAGCGCCACGCCTTCGCCGCCTCCTGGGAATTCCGGCACTACCACGCCGGGCCCAACGCGACCGAGGAGAATTGTGTCCACTACCTCCTTGCGTTCACGTCCATCATCGCTGCGGCTATCGCCGACTCCGTTCATGTTCTTCAACGACCCGTCAGTCCTCTCCTCCACTCCTGTGGAGGAGGGGAGGGAGGAGGAGTACTTGGAGCAGTTATCTTACGCCTTCACGTACTCCACCGACATCATCACCGTCCTACGCCCTGGAGGGTTCAACCCTAAAAATGGCTTCACCCTCGACAACGATTCTGCCGACGCTGACTTCGCCGCCCTCCTTGCTGCACTCCGTCATGTTCTTTTTCCCGTGTCCTTCCCGGAGTTCTCCAAACTCCTCGACCTCGAGCACGACTATGACTTCTACCACGTCGTCCTCAACGAGATCATCTTCACCATCCTCCCCATCGTGCTTCGTGGTACTGCCTTGGCCTTGTACTCCGAGGCGGCTCGTTCCCACCCTGGGGACGGTCGCTACACCCTTCAGCGCCTTCGGCACGAGGTCGAGGGCGTCCCCGATTCCGACACCGACCGTTTTTGGGTCAAGATGCGTTCGACCATCATCAACGAGAACGACGACCCCGCCCCTCAGCTCACCGCCATCAACGACGATCGCTCTTAATTGGAAGATGCGCTCTAAATTGGAAGATTTTTTGAAGGTCATTGTTTTGATGTTTTTTACATTATTTTAAACATATCATGCCCAAAAATAGGGTGGTTATAATTTTGGAAGTTTTTCTCATCGTATGAGGCGGGGTTTTCAGAATTCTTACGCGTGACTCTTAGGCATATTGAGGAGTGTTCAAAAAATCCACATATGGTATTAGATCGAGATTAAAGGTTATAAAATGGAAGTAAAAAGGGAAAAATATGTACCTGTTTATCGTATGTTTGATATTTTCATCGATTTCAGCACAATTTGCCAAAACCCCCTCAAACCCTATGCTTTATCACACGCGTATTCACAAAGGGCGGGTAACATATGTAAAGGTTCTTGCTAATGGACCCGTCACGTGCTATGTTATAATGTAGTTTGCCATAAAACATATTTGAACAAATAAACTATCAAGCACTTGCATCTCCGTGCAGATTTCTGGAGCAAATGGCCCTCTAGCGGGGGAAACCCTAAGTGGTAACACCAATTTAGGGTGTAAGCACAACCACATGTGTACATGCATGCACATACGAACTCTTGACTGCACTTATTTACTCTTCAGAGTTCTCCAGCAGTGCTTTTAAAAGCTCAGCTTTCTCCTCACAACCTGGAATTCCGCCTTGAACACCAGATTTTGCGGTCTCATCCCAGCATGTCAACACCTCGTTCACGTCAAATGTAGACTTCATGCGAAGGGTGCGGGCACCCCGTACGAAAGCTCCAGCCTCACAGAGTTGTTCTACCGTCTCGAACGTTCTCCGTGACTGTGCTGGCAACCAGAACTGCCAGGTTATCTCCTTCCGTGAGGCATGCTGCCCCACCACCTCCACGAAATGGAGTGGGAGTGACTTACCGCCGTCCGGGAGCATAACGTTGAACCAACACTTGTCGCTGGCTTCCCCGCCTGCAACGGTCACGGCATAGCTGCCCACAGTCATGTCCTCGAACCGGTAGTCGGCTGCCAAGTGTTCCTTCTGCGATGCCAAACGCATCCCACGGTCATATAGACTCTCGTCAACACCGGAGGAGTGCTCATCGTCGCCATCATCCGTGCCCTCACTGCTGCTGGGCTGTTTCTGCTGTTTTGGCTGCTTTCCAGGCTTCTTCTTGCGCGCTGCAACCTGCCGACTCCGACTGCGAGTGGCAAGATCCATCTCCATATCAGTATCATCGCTGTCGCCTTCGGAGGCGGGTGAAGTTCTGCGCGCCCTGTTTTGCCTTTGTGCGCCTGAAAACCTCTTGCGAGCAGCAGGTGGATCTCCTCTCCGACTCCTCTTTCCATTTGCTTCACGCACACCTGCCTCTGCACGAACTGCGGGAGCTTCTTCACCAGCTTCTTCTGCCTCTGCACGAACTGCGGGAGCTTCTTCACCAGCATCTTCTGCCTTCAAAAGCTGGATCAGGCGTTCCAACTTCTTGGTCTTGGTCGTAAGACCCCGCAGTTCAGCATTCCGCTCAGATAACACTCGGTGTAAGTGTTTATCCTCGTACCTGCGTAAGCGAACCCTAGTTTGACTTTGCTTAGACACTTGAAGGACAATAATGACAAAATAAATATAAATAAGGTATAAATGAGATCGCACTAGGCTGGTAAACGGTCGTCTTACCTTCTGGAAATCAGCTCAGTACAATACTTGGCCTCGCGCATAAAAGCCACAACCTCGTTGATGTCAATATTTTTCAGGACTTCTTTCTCCACCACTTGTTTCTTATGCGTCACGCCGTCGAAACATACATTGAACTGCTCCGCCTTAGCATACCGCGTCTTCAAGATCCCATCGCATTTGACTGTAGATGCGCGGGTATGCGCACGTGTCAGCAGCAGTGAAAGGTCCCACTTCGGAGGTAATCGCTCGGGATGTCGCTCTCGCACGGCCTCCACCTTCAAAGGCAAGGGGAAGGTTGCTTTCAATTCCTCGTGTCGTTGTTGGCTCACCAGATCTGGCGTTGCGGCTCGGAGTCCCAATAGACAGCTCCGCGTTGTTTGCTCCATGTCCAATACCTTGTTTCCCTTCCCCTTGCGCTTCCATTCCGGGTTGTCCATATGGCTACTACCCCGTGCTGTGGTACTGTCACAAGTACCAGTAATAAACTCAAATAGGGTGCACTAGATGAGGGTATATTGGTCAAACTAAGGCGTTGAAAATTCATTTAGGACCCTTTTGAATTATTTTGAACATTGAAAATATCCCCGACCGACTTTTGGTACATGTTACGGTCACGCGCTTTGGGGGTGTGAAATGCCTGAAAATTAATTAATTTCCCTGGTACTGTCACAAGTACCACACACGGCGAGGCTGATTAAGGCATGCCATGTGGCCATGGCACTCCGAACAAGATGGCAGAGTTCATTATTGGGACCTATTCTAGGAGCCCATTACGTGCTACGGCATGTGAATGGCGACAACGCTCCATATGCATGTCGTAAAGGCACATGCATGTGGCAAAACTGATTCTCCTCGAATTCCGCATGTTTTTTTGCCCGCCCCACCCTAGAGTTGTGTGTATTCCGTCTAAGCTGGCCAGCCTATCAAGCATGCAAAGGTTTCTAAAATTCAAATTATATGTATAGATGATATACCTACGCGCGCATAGCATACGCAGGTGCGTGGCATGCATCAAATGCGCCGTTTCTATCGTGAAGTGTAGTGGCAAATGAGCCCTCATACATACCATTTTCCCCAAAGCCAAAGCCAAAGTCAAACCGGCCATATCTTCCTCAATACTTGGAACTGTGTGACATACAAAGCGTTGGTGTACAATTATGGACATTATATATCATCTCAGCATAACAAAATTGCATGCTTTTTGCAACTGGTACCCGAATTTCAATCTAGGAGTGGTTCAGGCGCCCGTTCAGACCCTCCCACACGTTAAATTCCCGGAAAATTCGATTTTGAACCTATACATCACAAATGATGGTTCTCGTAGTCCATTATGTCATTTTGAATCATAAGAATGGGATATGCGGCGCTAGGGCATCCATTGGAAAGATTACTACCATGCTACTTGTGTACGCGTACTAGTACTCTGCGTTACCAAACCCTCGCCCACCGTCCCCACCACTCAACTATGCACCTCCACTACTGACCATGGTCAACTCAATGCGTCTTGTAGTCCGGAATATCTTATCAAATCACTCTCATGTGATATATGGCGCTAGGATGCCCCTTGGGGTGATTGCTAGCATGCTACTTGCGTACACGTACACATAAGCTGCCTGCGAGGTCTCGGCGCCTATCCCGCTCTCAACAATGCACCCTTGGTAGCTTAAAGGGCCCGTTCGATGCTGGCCATAGTCCGCAATATCATTTTGAATCATATTTGGGCGATGTATGGCCCTTGCACAACCGTTGGAAAGATTACTACCATGCTACTTGTGTACGCGTACTAGTACTCTGCGTTACCAGGCCCTCGCCCACCGTCCCCACCACTCAACTATGCACCTCCACTACCGACCATGGTCAATTCAATGCGTCTTGTAGTCCAGAATATCTTATCAAATCACTCTCATGTGATATATGGCGCTAGGATGCCCCTTGGGGTGATTGCTAGCATGCTACTTGCGTACGCGTACACATAAGCTGCATGCGAGGTCTCGGCGCCTATCCCGCTCTCAACAATGCACCCTTGGTAGCTTAAAGGGCCCGTTCGATGCTGGCCATAGTCCGCAATATCATTTTGAATCATATTTGGGCGATGTATGGCCCTTGCACAACCGTTGGAAAGATTACTACCATGCTACTTGTGTACGCGTACTAGTACTCTGCGTTACCGGCCCTCGCCCACCGTCCCCACCACTCAACTATGCACCTCCACTACCGACCATGGTCAATTCAATGCGTCTTGTAGTCCGGAATATCTTATCAAATCACTCTCATGTGATATATGGCGCTAGGATGCCCCTTGGGGTGATTGCTAGCATGCTACTTGCGTACGCGTACACATAAGCTGCCTGCGAGGTCTCGGCGCCTATCCCGCTCTCAACAATGCACCCTTGGTAGCTTAAAGGGCCCGTTCGATGCTGGCCATAGTCCGCAATATCATTTTGAATCATATTTGGGCGATGTATGGCCCTTGCACAACCGTTGGAAAGATTGCTACCATGCTACTTGTACAACCGTGCATGCTACTTGTAAACCTTGTACAGCCTTGTAGGGTCGGATGTTTTGCATGCTACTTATGACGAGTAGCATCATGGCAATCAACCAACAACCACACACATCATTGGCCATGATATATAGCTACAATTTGAATAATGGGCGGGCGTATTCGGATCCCAAGTGCGCCGGGAAAAAATTATAAAGAAGCGCCATCAGTTTGAACCCAATCACGATACTACATTGCAACAAAAAACCCTACCATGGTGGCATCACGCATCTATTGGGAGGGCTACACGTGTGATATGGACCAATGAGGCATAAAACAACTCAGTTTGGGTCCCGAAGACAATGGTATATGATGGATAGCATCCCAAGAGTGGAGGAGGGCACCCAAAAAAATTATTGCGCGCTGGTACTTGTGACAGTACCACAGCCGGCTGTGGTACTATCACAAGTACCAAGGGGTAGTAGCCACATATAGCCCGGGGCGGAGTCGACGTCGGGATAACTGGTACAAATAATCAGCCCAAGGTTCGGGTCCTCGTCCACGCCACTTGGTAGCCATCACAGTTAGTCGGGTACATACGTAAGGAAACCCTATCCAATTCAAGCGACACACGGCCGTACGGGGCACCCGGCGATGAACCAACGACATTCCGGTCACTCATGATCATTTTGGAAGCATTTCATAAGCATATAACAAACTATAACTCAAACCACTCCGAACTTGCTATCTCTTTCGCACTATCACGGGTTAGTCGGGTACATACGTAAGGAAACCCTATCCAATTCAAGCGACACACGGCCGTACGGGGCACCCGGCGATGAACCAACGACATTCCGGTCACTCATGATCATTTTGGAAGCATTTCAAACCAAAAACCAAAAAAAAAAAATGGAAGGAGTGGCGTCTTCCAATTTCGAGCGATCGTCGTTGTCAGAAACAGTGCAAGAGGTCGCCGGAGTTTTAGGCATAAAAGTCGGTGTGGTAACCACAGGGCAGTTAGGGCACCGGAACTTGCAAGCTGGTATGGGCCTTGAGCTGGCAGCAAGGCGAGGAAGCGGGCTGCTGAAGGGCTTGGTGACTGAAGTGAAAAAGAAGGCAAAGGACGCCCTGCACGCCGAAGTGTTGCAGAAAATAAGGGACTTCTGGCTCAGCCCAGGGATAACGCGGGTGTCCACCTGCAAAAGGGATGTCATACAGGTTCGACGTGAAGACGGGAGAGTTGAAAAGGCCTCAAAGCAATGGCTGGAAATGACGCAGCTGGAGGTGTTCAGAAGGTTCAAGAAGAAGGAACCTGATGTGAAGGTGGGCTTGAGGACTTTCGAGCAGAAGAAGCCGAAGGAAGTGCGCAGGCTTACCCGGAGGGACACGATATCCTGCTGCGGCAGATATCACGAGGACTTCCGGTTGGCATTGACAGCATACAACCGTGCGCACGAGGTATTGCACTCTAAGTGCGAGTGCGAGGATAGGACGTGCTGCCCTCTGCTAGGGGGGCAGAGGGCAGTTCTATCCAATCGAAAGCCGACAGAGGCGTTCCCGGACAAGGTCTGCGGGCGGTGCGAGGTTGGCTCGTCGACGTCAAAGTTTGTAGCGTCGTTGTTGTGCCCGAAGCCAACGGGGGCAGACGGAGAGCCTGCGGAGTTTCACGCTATGCCTTGCTTGGATGGGTCGTGCGAGGATTGCGGGGGGTTGCGAAACCTGAAGCTGTGCGAGGCGGAGATAGGAAAGGCCGGTCAGCAGGTTGAGTGGAGTACCTACGAGAGCGCGGTGGTGGGAACCGACGACGACGGGAAGAACAAACACCGAGTACAGTTTGTGCAGAAGAAGACTCCGGTAGGGGAGCTCGTGTCCAAGTTACAAGGGTGTATGCTGGGGCATGTACCGGGGGAGTCCAAGAAGTGTTCGTGCGCGGGCAAGTTCGTGCGGAAGGATGCAGATGGGGACTGGGCGGTGAAAGAACTAGCCGGGGTGAGTGGGCAAACCTGTCCATTTTTAAAGCCATATCCATACCATTGCTTTATGGCCCAACACACGATGAACATGTTCAACAAGTGCAAGGAGAATTTGCCCTTGGGCCATTGCCTCCTTCTTTTCGACTTCAGCGAGAACCATGCATTGAACATTCCACGGGCAATCCAATCCTTGCATTGGATTGTGAAGCAGGCCTCGCTACTATGCTGCGTGCTATGGCGGCATGCGGTAAAGGAGGTGGACGGGGTGGAGTCCACGGAGGAGAATCCCATCATTGTGAAGGATTACCTGTACTTTATGGGCAACGACATGCCCCATAGCCACCGTGCCATCCAGCACATGCGTAAACTCATCGTCAAGGAGTACTTTCAGAAAAGAGGTTTGCCCCTCCCAAAATTCATTCACGAGTGGGCGGATGGGAGTGCGGCGCAGAACAAATGCGGCACGGCCTTTGCGGATGTGGTGGAGAGCGGGCGCCCGATGGATTGGGTACGAGGGCTTGGCATACCGTGCCAACGAAACTTTTTCGAGACATCCCACGCACGAGGCGAGCAAGATGCAATGGGAGTTGCGGTGAAGCATGAGGCTAGTTTGGCGGTAATGGCAACAACGGATAAGTGGTATGGAAAGATATTGAATGCAAGGGATTTGTATGAATTCTGCCTGGAGAGATTGCAGTTTGCGAAGGACCAAGGATCCAACCGGCGCTCGGCATTTGGGCAGCGGTTCTTCTTTTTGGTGGAGGATGGCGATGTCGACGAGTCGGGCGAGGGCTTCAAGACGGTGGATGGCACTTTGGCGTTGCACTCGGTGCGGGCGGGAGTTGGCCTAATGGTTGGGTTGAAGCGTGATCGTCCATGTTATTGCGATTATTGCTACGCACAATGTGAGCACCCGCAACCGGATAGTGAAGGGTGCCATTATAAGAGTCATGTGGATGAATGGGTGCCTTTCACGATGGTGGCGGAGGCGGTAGGGGAAGAGCGGCGAACGAGGATGCGTGCAGCGGAGCAGGCGCACGACGTGGCGCAAGTGGAGGTTTCACGAGGAAGCATCTTTGCACGCTCATCGGGGGGAGATGAGAACCACCAATATTATTTGGTGAAGGCGCTAGGTGGAGTGCATCAAGTGCTAGACGCGGACGGCATCAAAGACGACTACTACACACAGGGTGTGGGGTGGAGTGCAGGGGCAGGAGTGCATGCTACCCCTGGCGAGTTCGTTGTTGAAGGCAGATTTTTGGAATGGAGGGATGAAAGCACATGCACGGAGTACTTTGTAGACAATAGCAGAAAATGTTTGACGTACTCACATCATATAGTGTGTGTGGAAGTGGCTCTGAGGAAGCGCAAAGTAGGCGGGCAGGACTACTTGATAGTACCGGAGGCGGAGCATCAACGTATCCTAGCTGCACTTGTGTAACTTAATCTTTGATGGGTTATAATGGTCCAATATGCTTGCAATCATAATGCGAAACCCCATAGGAATGCAACGGACATGGGTTGCTTGCAAATTCGATGTTATCGTTGACCTACATGTAGCACAAACCCTGAAACCCTGAAAATGGCCCGCTCAGGCCCCAGAAACGGCCATTTTGGCCCCCGGCGAGCACCCAAATTAAAATTTCTCATCATTTCTTCCACTAAGTAGTTCGTGATGGTCCTTGAAAGGTCCCACAAAGTTCAAACGCGCGATTCGGATACCTAACTGAAATCCTATAGCCCCGCGCACGCAAAATGGCCTGCTCAAGCCCCAGAAACGGCCATTTTGGCCCCCGGCGAGCACCCAAATTAAAATTTCTCATCATTTCTTCCACAAAGTAGTTCGTGATGGTCCTTGAAAGGTCCCACAAAGTTCAAACGCGCGATTCGGATACCTAACTGAAATCCTATAGCCCCGCGCACGCAAAATGGCCCGCTCAGGCCCCAGAAACGGCCATTTTGGCCCCCGGCGAGCACCCAAATTAAAATTTCTCATCATTTCTTCCACTAAGTAGTTCGTGATGGTCCTTGAAAGATCCCACGAACTTCAAACGCGCGATTCGGATACCTAACTGAAATCCTATAGCCCCGCGCACGCAAAATGGCCTGCTCAGGCCCCAGAAACGGCCATTTTGGCCCCCGGCGAGCACCCAAATTAAAATTTCTCATCATTTCTTCCACTAAGTAGTTCGTGATGGGCCTTGAAAGGTCCCACGAACTTCAAACGCGCGATTCGGATACCTAACTGAAATCCTCTAGCCCCGCGCACGCAAAATGGCCCGCTCAGGCCCCAGAAACGGCCATTTTGGCCCCCGGCGAGCACCCCAAACAAAAATTTCTCATCATTTCTTCCACTAAGTGACCCGTGATGGTCCTTGGAAGGTCCCACGAAGTTCAAACACGCGATTCGGACACCGACGGGAAATCCTCTAGCACCCGCGCACTCAAAATGGCCTTTTCAGGCCAAAAACCATCGATTTTGGCCGCCGGCGAGCCGGGAAATATTTTTTTGAAATTTTTTTTTCACTCCGAGTCTTACAATTGACCTTAAAAGGTCACACAACTCCAAAAAGTTGCAAATGTTGCATTATGCATGTGACCACTTTGTGACACTCGAACTTTTTGCGACGGCTCTTGACTGCCTTGAAGATACTTGAGAAGATCAGAACTTGAATTGCGGCGGTAATGCGGTATCCGGCCGTCTGTGTCACGTCTCACGTAGACGTGTAAAGTATGGGAATGACAGCCATCCGATCGCGGAGCGGACATATTCGATATCCCCCCCAGATTTTTCACCAATCCCGCCCATATTTTTTATCTATTTTTTTACATCTTCTAATCAAATTTTGACTTATTTTGAAGAACGCACCCAAATTTTGATCAAATTTTGATATTTTTTGCAGCCCAAAAGCGCACCCAAATTTTTAATCAAATTTTGAAAAATCCTGGCCAGTGCCAACATATATATGACCGCAAATTTTCATTCCACGGCATTATTTGTTTAGTGTTACTTTATTTCATATCACCGCAAGGATTGCATATCGATGACCGCAATTTCTCATCCCACGGCATTATTTGTTTATTTCATATCACCGCAAGGATTGCATATGACCGCAAATTTTCATTCCACGGCACTATTATTTGTTTATTTCATATCCGCACCGCAAGGGGATTGCATATGACCGCGATTTCCGATTTCACGGCATTA